>JAEACV010000111.1:0-26207 GCA_016432835.1 Brassica nigra
AGTAAAATACAGAATCTAATAATAGAGGCATAATTTCCACCTTAAAATGGCCTTTAACTTAGTTTTTTTAACATTTGTTTTTCTAAAATGAAACACTTATTCATATGAATCTATTTATTATTGTTTCTTTTGCTGCAAATAAATTTTAAAATTATTTTGCTTTAAGAAGGTCCTTAACTCCTAGATCACCGGGCAGTCTGAAAAATACTAAAAAGAAACACCGGGCAAGACAAGAGAAATCATTCGATAGCTAATGGCAAGCGAGAGCAAGGACTGCCACCACTTGACTAATTTTAAAGGATTAAGATCCCCACCGCATCACAACAAGGCGCTGCCATGTATAACTAACTGTGTAATAAGCTTCTAAGTAACTATCTGGTCCCATTAAAATGTGTATATAAATACATCCCTACGCATAACCCAGTACATCTGAAATTCTAAGAGCATCGCGATAATAGTATTTTAACTTTAAAATAGAAAAAATACAGATCCATAATAGAGGCATAATTTTAATTTAAAATGGCTCTTTAACTTGTTTTTTAAATAATTATTTTTCTAAAATGAAACACTTATTCTATATGAATATATTTATATTGTTTTTTTGCTTTGCAATAAATTTTAAAATTATTTTTTGCTTTAATAAGGTCCTTGTAACCCTAGATAATCAAGTGTGTCTGAAAAAAAAAATACAAAAAGAAACACCGGGCAAGGGAGTAAAATCATTCTTGTGCTAATTTGCAGAGCAAGGACTGCTCACCGACTTGACTAATTTTAAAGGATTAAGATCCCACCGACGTTACGCTGCCATTTGCAACCAACTAACACCTAAGCAATTCTAAGTAATTATTTGGTCCCATTAAAATGTGTATATAAATATATCCTAATGCGGTATAATCATACATCTAAGAAATTCTAATAGCATCTCCAACCATAGCTATTTTTAACTCTTTAAAATAGAGTAAAATACAAGATTCTGATAATGAGGCATAATTTTTTAAAATAAAATGGCCCTTTTAACTTTTTTTTTAAAATAATTTTCAAAATGAAACACTTATTCATAAATATATTTATTATTTTTTAAAATGGTATTTAAAATTATTTTAGCTTTAAGAAGGTCCTTAAACTACCACCGCGTGTCTGAAAACTCAAAGAAACACCTAAGCCAGTAAAATCATTCGCAGGCTAATGGCAAGCTGAGAGCAAGGACTGCCACCGCCACAATTTTAAAGGGATTAAGATTCCTCACCGATCCCAGTCAAGGAGCATGTATAATAACAGTACACCTTAAGCAATTCTAAGTAACTATCCTCGGGTCACATTAAAATGTGTATATAAATACATCCCTACGTATAACTGGTACACCTAAGAAATTCTAAGAGCATCTCCAGCTATAGCTATTTTAACTCAAATACATAATCTAATAATGATGCATAATTTTAATTTTAAAATGGTTTTAACTAGTTTTTTGCATTTCTAAAATGAAACACTTATTCATATGAATTTATTATTGCTATTGTTTCAATAAATTTTAAAATTATTTTAGCTTTAAGAAGGTCCTTTAGAACCCTAGTATCAATCGCGGTCTGAAAAATACAAAGAAACACCAAGCTTTAAAAATCATTCGCGGCTAATGGCAAGCTGGAGAGCAAGGACTGCCACCGCTTGGCCAATTTTAAAGGGATTAAGATCCACGATCCCAAAATGCTATGCTGCCATGTATAAGTAACTAGTACACCTAAGCAATTCTAAGTAACTATCCTGGTCACATTAAAATGTGTATATAAATACATCCTTCATGGTATAACTGGTACACCTAAGAAATTTAAGAGCATCCCTTCTTATAGCTATTTTTAACTCTAAAATAGAGTAAAATACGAATCTAATAATGAGGCATAATTTTAATTTTAAAATGGCCTTAACTAGTTTTTTTAATATTTGTTTTTCTAAAATGAAACACTTATTCATATGAATCTATTTATTATTGTTTTGCTGCAATAAAATTTAAAATTATTTTAACTTTAAGAAGGTCCTTTTTAACCCCTAATATCACTGGCAGGTCTGAAAAATAAAAAAAGAAACACTAGCAAGAGAGTAAAATCATTCTGTGCTAATGGCAGAAGCAAGGACTGCCACCACTGACCATTTTAAAGGGATTAAGATCCGCGAGTCATCAATGTGTTGTCATGGCTGCATTTATAACTAACTAGGTACACCTAAGCAATTCTAAGTAATTATCTGGTCCCATTAAATGTGTATATAATATATCCCACGTGTATAACTGGTACACCTAAGAAATTCTAATAAGATCTCCAACCATAGCTATTTTTAACCCTAAAATGAGTAAAATACGCGATCCGATAATAGAGGCATAATTTTAATTTAAAATGGCTCTTTAACTTGTTTTTTAAATAATTATTTTTCTAAAATGAAACACTTATTCATATGAATATATTTATTATTGTTTTCGCTGCAATAAATTTTAAAATTATTTTGCTTTAAGAAGGTCCTTAGAACCCTAATCTCACGGCAGGTCTGAAAACACAAAGAAACACCCAAGCAAGAAAATCATTCAGATAATGGCAAGCTGAGCAAGGACTTCCACCGTCAGCAGCTTTGGGATTAAGATCCATCACCATCACGATCATTACATACCATAACTAATTCAATTCAAAGTAACTATCGTCCCACAAATGTAAATACATCCCCACGTATAACCTGGTACACCTAAGAAATTCTAAGAGCATCTCCAGCCATTTATTTTAACTCTAAAATATAGTAAGTAAATACAAGATTTGATAATGGCATAATTTTAATTTAAATATGGCTATTAACTTGTTTTTTAAAATAATTGTTTTTTCAATGAAACACTTATTCATATGAATATATTTATTATAGTTTTTGCTGCAATAAATTTTAAAATTATTTTAGCTTTTAAGGTCCTTTAACCCCTAGTATAACAAGGTGTCTGAAAATACAAAAGAAACACCGCAAGAGAGTAAAATCATTCAGAAGTAAAATGGCAAGCAGAGAGCAAGGACTGCCACCACTTGACCAATTTTAAAGGGATTAAGATCCTCAAATTGACACAGTGGTTAAGGCTACATTTATAACTAACTAGGTACACCTAAGCAATTCTAAGTAATTATTTGGTCCCATTAAAATGTGTATATAAATATATCCCTACGGTATAACTGGCTACACCTAAGAAATTCTAATAGCATCTCCAACCATAACTATTTTAACTTTAAAATAGAGTAAAATACAGATTCTAATAATGAGGCATAATTTTTAATATAAAAATGGCCCTTTAACTAGTTTTTTTAAAATATTTTTTTTTCTAAAATGAAACACTTATTCATATGAATATATTTATTATTTTTTTGCTGCAATGGTATTTAAAATTATTTTAGCTTTAAGAAGGTCCTTTAACCCTAGTCCACCGGTGTCTGAAAACTCAAAGAAACACCGCAAGCCAAGAAAATCATTCAAGAGATTAATGGCAAGCTGAGAGCAAGGACTGCCACCGCTTGGCCAATTTTAAAGGGATTAAGATCCCCACCATCCTGTGTGTTATGCATGTATAAGTAACTTGTACAGCTAAGCAATTCCAAGTAACTATCTGTCCCATTAAAATGTATATAAATACATCCCTACGGTATAACTGGGTACATCTAAGAAATTCTAAGAGCATCAAAGCAATAGCTATTTTTAACTCTAAAATAGAGTAAAATACAAGATCTGATAATAGAGGCATAATTTTAATTTAAAAATGGCTCTTTAACTTGTTTTTTTAAATAGTTATTTTTCTAAAATGAAACACTTATTCATATGAATATATTTATTATTGTTTTGCTGCAATAAATTTTAAAATTATTTTGCATTAAGAAGGTCCTTTTAACCCTAGTCTCAATCAAGTCTAAAAAAAAAAGAAACACCGCAAGCCAAGAAAATCATTCAGCTAATGCCAAGCTGAGAGAAGGACTTCCACCGCTACGCTTTAAAGGGATTAAGATCCCTCACGATCACATCATGCTGCCATGTATAACTAACTGTACACCTAAGCAATTCAAAGTAACTATCCGTCCCATTAAAATGTGTATATAAATACATCCCTACGTGTATAACCGGTACACCTAAGAAATTCTAAGAGCATCTCCAGCCATAGCTATTTTAACTCTAAAATATAGTAAAATACGATTTGATAATGAGGCATAATTTTTAATTTAAATATGGCTATTTAACTTGTTTTTTTAAATAATTTTTTTCTAAAATGAAACACTTATTCATATGAATATATTTATTATAGTTTTTGCTGCAATAAATTTTAAAATTATTTTAGCTTTAAGAAGGTCCTTTAGAACCCTAGTATAACCAGTGTCTGAAAAATACAAAAAGAAACACTGCAAGAGAGTAAAATCATTCAGAGCTAATGGCAAGCAGGACTGCCACCACTTGACTAATTTTAAAGGGATTAAGATCCCCACCGACACAAGTTGTTGCTGCATTTATAACTAACTAGGTACACCTAAGCAATTCTAAGTAACTATTTGGTCCCATTAAAATGTGTATATAAATATATCCCTACGTGTATAACTGGTACACCTAAGAAATTCTAAGAGCATCTCCAACCATAGCTATTTTAACTTTAAAATAGAGTAAAATACAAGATTCAATAATAGAGGCATAATTTTAATTTAAAATGGCTTTAACTAGTTTATTTAATAATTTTTTCTAAAATGAAACACTTATTCATATGAATATATTTATTATTTTTTGCTGCAATGGTATTTAAAATTATTTTAGCTTTAAGAAGGTCCTTTAGAACCCTAGTCTCACCGCAGTGTCTGAAAAACTCAAAGAAACACCGCAAGCCAAGTAAAATCATTCGCAGATAATGGCAAGCGGAGAGCAAGGACTGCCACCGCCCAATTTTAAAGGGATTAAGATCCCACCGATCCCAAAGCTGTCAAGGCTATGTATAAGTACTGGTACACCTAAGCAATTCTAACTATCCGGTCCCATTAAAATGTGTATATAAATACATCCCTACGTATAACTGGGTACATCTAAGAAATTCTAAGAGCATCTGAAAATAGCTATTTTAACTCTAAAATAGAGTAAAATACAGTATCTGATAATAGAGGCATAATTTTTAATTTAAAAATGGCTCTTTAACTTGTTTTTTTTAAATAGTTATTTTTTCTAAAATGAAACACTTATTCATATGAATATATTTATTATTGTTTTTGCTGCAATAAATTTTAAAATTATTTTTGCTTTAAGAAGGTCCTTAGAACCCTAGTCTCACCTGTGTCTGAAAAACACAAAAGAAACACCGCAAGCCAAGAAAATCATTCAAGCTATGCCAAGCGGAGAGAAGGACTTCCACCGCTTGGCCAGTTTAAAAGGGATTAAGATCCCCTGCCGATCACAGACTGTTGCGTTGCCATGTATAACTAACTAGGTACACCTAAGCAATTCAAAGTAACTATCTCGTCCCATTAAAATGTGTATATAAATACATCCCTACGTGTATAACTGGGTACACCTAAGAAATTCTAAGAGCATCTCCAGCCATAGCTATTTTTAACTCTAAAATATAGTAAAATACAGTATTTGATAATAGAGGCATAATTTTTAATTTAAATATGGCTATTTAACTTGTTTTTTTAAAATAATTTTTTTTCTAAAATGAAACACTTATTCATATGAATATATTTATTATAGTTTTTGCTGCAATAAATTTTAAAATTATTTTAGCTTTAAGAAGGTCCTTTAACCCTAGTATAACTGTGTGTCTGAAAATACAAAAAGAAACACCGCAAGAGAGTAAAATCATTCGGCTAATGGCAAGCAGAGAGCAAGGACTGCCACCACTGACCAATTTTAAAGGGATTAAGATCCCAAGATCACAAGTCATTAGCTGCATTTATAACTAACTAGGTACACCTAAGCAATTCTAAGTAATTATTTGGTCCCATTAAAATGTGTATATAAATATATCCCTACGGTATAACTGGGTACACCTAAGAAATTCTAATAGCATCTCCAACCATAACTATTTTAACTTTAAAATAGAGTAAAATACAGTATCTAATAATGAGGCATAATTTTTAATATAAAATGGCTCTTTAACTAGTTTTTTAAAATAATTTTTCTAAAATGAAACACTTATTCATATGAATATATTTATTATTTTTTTGCTGCAATGGTATTTAAAATTATTTTAGCTTTAAGAAGGTCCTTTAGAACCCTAGTCTCACTGCAGGTGTCTGAAAAACTCAAAAGAAACACCGCAAGCCAAGAAAATCATTCATAGACTAATGGCAAGCTGAGAGCAAGGACTGCCACCGCTACCAATTTTAAAGGGATTAAGATCCCCACCATCCTGTGCTTGCCATGTATAAGTAACTGGTACACCTAAGCAATTCTAAGTAACTATCCTGGTCCCATTAAAATGTGTATATAAATACATCCCTACGGTATAACTGGTACATCTAAGAAATTCTAAGAGCATCTGAGCAATAGCTATTTTAACTCTAAAATAGAGTAAAATACAGATCTGATAATAGAGGCATAATTTTTAATTTAAAATGGCTCTTTAACTTGTTTTTTTAAATAGTTATTTTTTCTAAAATGAAACACTTATTCATATGAATATATTTATTATTGTTTTGCTGCAATAAATTTTAAAATTATTTTGCTTTAAGAAGGTCCTTTAGAACCCTAGTCTCACCGCAGGTCTGAAAACACAAAGAAACACCGCAAGCCAAGAAAATCATTCAGCTAATGCCAAGCTGGAGAAGGACTTCCACCGCCAGTTTAAAAGGGATTAAGATCCTCACCGATCACAGATCGCATGCTGCCATGTATAACTAACTAGTACACCTAAGCAATTCAAAGTAACTATCCGTCCCATTAAAATGTGTATATAAATACATCCCTACGTGTATAACTGGGTACACCTAAGAAATTCTAAGAGCATCTCCACCATAGCTATTTTAACTCTAAAATATAGTAAAATACAGATTTGATAATAGAGGCATAATTTTAATTTAAATATGGCTATTTAACTTGTTTTTTAAAATAATTGTTTTTCTAAAATGAAACACTTATTCATATGAATATATTTATTATAGTTTTGCTGCAATAAATTTTAAAATTATTTTAGCTTTAAGAAGGTCCTTTAGAACCCTAGTATAACTGGCAAGTCTGAAAAATACAAAAGAAACACCGCAAGAGAGTAAAATCATTCAGGCTAATGGCAAGAGAGCAAGGACTGCCACCACTTGACCAATTTTAAAGGGATTAAGATCCCCAAATAGATCACAGTTGTCATTGCTACATTTATAACTAACTAGTACACCTAAGCAATTCTAAGTAATTATTTGGTCCCATTAAAATGTGTATATAAATATATCCCTACGTATAACTGGTACACCTAAGAAATTCTAATAGCATCTCCAACCATAGCTATTTTAACTTTAAAATAGAGTAAAATACAAGATTCGATAATAGAGGCATAATTTTAATATAAAATGGCCCTTTAACTAGTTTTTTAAAATATTTTTTTCTAAAATGAAACACTTATTCATATGAATATATTTATTATTTTTTGCTGCAATGGTATTTAAAATTATTTTAGCTTTAAGAAGGTCCTTTAGAACCCTAGTCTCACCGGCAGGTGTCTGAATAACTCAAAGAAAACCGCAAGCCAAGAAAATCATTCAGCTAATGTTAAGCGAGAGCAAGGACTGCCACCGCTGCCAATTTTAAAGGGATTAAGATTCCCCACGATCCTGTGTCAGCCATTATATGTATAAGTACTAGGTACCTAAGCAATTCTAAGTAACTATCTGGTCACATTAAAATGTGTATATAAATACATCCCTACGTGTATAACCGGTACACCTAAGAAATTCTAAGAGCATCTCCAGCCATAGCTATTTTTATCTCTAAAATAGAGTAAAATACAGAATCTAATAATAGAGGCATAATTTTTAATTTTAAAATGGCTCTTTAACTTTTTTTAATATTTGTTTTTCTAAAATGAAACACTTATTCATATGAATCTATTTATTATTGTTTTTGCTGCAATAAATTTTAAAATTATTTTACTTTAAGAAGGTCCTTTAGAACCCTAGTATCACCGGGTGTCTGAAAATACAAAAAGAAACACCGCAAGACAAGAAAATCATTCAGGCTAATGGCAAGAGAGCAAGGACTGCCACCACTTGACCAATTTTAAAGGGATTAAGATCCCAAAGACACACAGGTTGCTGCTGCCATGTATAACTAACTAGGTACACCTAAGCAATTCTAAGTAACTATCGGTCCCATTAAAATGTGTATATAAATACATCCCTACGTGTATAACTGGGTACATCTAAGAAATTCTAAGAGCATCGTGAGCAATAGCTATTTTTAACTCTAAAATAGAGTAAAATACAGTATCTGATAATAGAGGCATAATTTTTAATTTAAAAATGGCTCTTTAACTTGTTTTTAAATAATTATTTTTCTAAAATGAAACACTTATTCATATGAATATATTTATTATTGTTTTTGCTGCAATAAATTTTAAAATTATTTTTGCTTTAATAAGGTCCTTTAGAACCCTAGTAACTGGCAGGTCTGAAAAATACAAAAAGAAACACTGGCAAGAGAGTAAAATCATTCGCAGGCTAATGGCAAGCAGAGAGCAAGGACTGCCACCACTTGACCAATTTTAAAGGGATTAAGATCCCCAGCCGATCAAAGGTTGTTGCGTTGCCATTTATAACTAACTAGGTACACCTAAGCAATTCTAAGTAATTATTTGGTCCCATTAAAATGTGTATATAAATATATCCTACGTGTATAACTGGGTACATCTAAGAAATTCTAATAGCATCTCCAACCATAGCTATTTTTAACTTTAAAATAGAGTAAAATACAGTATCTGATAATAGAGGCATAATTTTTAATATAAAAATGGCCCTTTAACTAGTTTTTTAAAATAATTTTTTTCTAAAATGAAACACTTATTCATATGAATATATTTATTATTTTTTTTGCTGCAATGGTATTTAAAATTATTTTAGCTTTAAGAAGGTCCTTTAGAACCCTAGTCTCACTGGCAGGTCTGAAAACTCAAAGAAACACCGCAAGCCAAGAAAATCATTCAGAGCTAATGGCAAGCGGAGAGCAAGGACTGCCACCGCCCCAATTTTAAAGGGATTAAGATTCCTCCCATCCAACTGCCATGCATGTATAAGTACTAGGTACACCTAAGCAATTCTAAGTAACTATCTGGTCACATTAAAATGTGTATATAAATACATCCCTACGTGTATAACTGGGTACACCTAAGAAATTCTAAGAGCATCTCCAGCCATAGCTATTTTTAACTCTAAAATAGAGTAAAATACAGAATCTAATAATAGAGGCATAATTTTTAATTTTAAAATGGCTCTTTAACTAGTTTTTTAATATTTGTTTTTTCTAAAATGAAACACTTATTCATATGAATCTATTTATTATTGTTTTTGCTTCAATAAATTTTAAAATTATTTTAGCTTTAAGAAGGTCCTTTAGAACCCTAGTATCACTGGTGTCTGAAAATACAAAAGAAACACCGCAAGCCAAGAAAATCATTCAGAGCTAATGGCAAGCGGAGAGCAAGGACTGCCACCGCTTGGCCAATTTTAAAGGGATTAAGATTCTCCCAATGCCATGCCATGTATAAGTACTAGGTACACCTAAGCAATTCTAAGTAACTATCTGGTCACATTAAAATGTGTATATAAATACATCCCTACGTGTATAACTGGGTACACCTAAGAAATTCTAAGAGCATCCCCAGCCATAGCTATTTTTAACTCTAAAATAGAGTAAAATACAGAATCTAATAATAGAGGCATAATTTTTAATTTTAAAATGGCTCTTTAACTAGTTTTTTTTAATATTTGTTTTTTCTAAAATGAAACACTTATTCATATGAATCTATTTATTATTGTTTTTGCTGCAATAAAATTTAAAATTATTTTAACTTTAAGAAGGTCCTTTAGAACCCTAATATCACTGGCAGGTCTGAAAAATACAAAAAGAAACACTAGCAAGAGAGTAAAATCATTCGCAGGCTAATGGCAAGCAGAGAGCAAGGACTGCCACCACTTGACCAATTTTAAAGGGATTAAGATCCCAAGATCACAAAGTTGTCATGTTGCCATTTATAACTAACTAGGTACACCTAAGCAATTCTAAGTAATTATTTGGTCCCATTAAAATGTGTATATAAATATATCCCTACGTGTATAACTGGGTACACCTAAGAAATTCTAATAGCATCTCCAACCATAGCTATTTTTAACTCTAAAATAGAGTAAAATACAGTATCTGATAATAGAGGCATAATTTTTAATTTAAAAATGGCTCTTTAACTTGTTTTTTTAAATAATTATTTTTTCTAAAATGAAACACTTATTCATATGAATATATTTATTATTGTTTTTGCTGCAATAAATTTTAAAATTATTTTTGCTTTAAGAAGGTCCTTTAGAACCCTAATCTCACTGGCAGGTCTGAAAAACACAAAAAGAAACACCGGCAAGCCAGTAAAATCATTCGCAGGCTAATGGCAAGCGGAGAGCAAGGACTTCCACCGCTTGGCCAGTTTAAAAGGGATTAAGATCCATCCGATCACACATTGCGTTGCCATGTATAACTAACTAGGTACACCTAAGCAATTCAAAGTAACTATCTGGTCCCATTAAAATGTGTATATAAATACATCCCTACGTGTATAACTGGGTACACCTAAGAAATTCTAAGAGCATCTCCAGCCATAGCTATTTTTAACTCTAAAATATAGTAAAATACAGTATTTGATAATAGAGGCATAATTTTTAATTTAAATATGGCTATTTAACTTGTTTTTTTAAAATAATTGTTTTTCTAAAATGAAACACTTATTCATATGAATATATTTATTATAGTTTTGCTGCAATAAATTTTAAAATTATTTTAGCTTTAAGAAGGTCCTTTAGAACCCTAGTATAACTGGGTGTCTGAAAATACAAAAAGAAACACCGCAAGAGAGTAAAATCATTCATAGCTAAATGGCAAGCAGAGAGCAAGGACTGCCACCACTTGACCAATTTTAAAGGGATTAAGATCCCCAATCACAAAGTTGTTTGCCATTTATAACTAACTAGTACACCTAAGCAATTCTAAGTAATTATTTGGTCCCATTAAAATGTGTATATAAATATATCCCTACGTATAACTGGGTACACCTAAGAAATTCTAATAGCATCTCCAACCATAGCTATTTTAACTTTAAAATAGAGTAAAATACAAGATTCATAATAGAGGCATAATTTTAATATAAAATGGCCCTTTAACTAGTTTATTTAAAATAATTTTTAAAATGAAACACTTATTCATATGAATATATTTATTATTTTTTTTGCTGCAATGGTATTTAAAATTATTTTAGCTTTAAGAAGGTCCTTTAGAACCCTAGTCCAACGGCAGTCTGAAAAACACAAAGAAACACCGCAAGCCAAGAAAATCATTCGCAGGCTAATGGCAAGCGGAGAGCAAGGACTGCCACCGCACCAATTTTAAAGGGATTAAGATCCCCACATCCTGTCATGCTATGATGTATAACTAACTAGGTACACCTAAGCAATTCTAAGTAACTATCTGGTCCCATTAAAATGTGTATATAAATACATCCCTACGTGTATAACTGGTACACCTAAGAAATTCTAAGAGCATCTCCAGCCATAGCTATTTTTAACTTTAAAATAGAGTAAAATACATAATCTAATAATAGAGGCATAATTTTTAATTTTAAAATGGCTCTTTAACTAGTTTTTTTAATATTTGTTTTTTCTAAAATGAAACACTTATTCATATGAATATATTTATTATTTTTTGCTGCAATAAATTTTAAAATTATTTTAGCTTTAAGAAGGTCCTTTAGAACCCAAAATCTGAAAAAAGAAACACCGCAAGCCAAGAAAATCATTCAGGCTAATGGCAAGCTGAGAGCAAGGACTGCCACCATTTTAAAGGGATTAAGATCCCTCCGATCCCAGTTGCTGCCATGTATAAGTACTAGTACACCTAAGCAATTCTAAGTAACTATCTGGTCCCATTAAAATGTGTATATAAATACATCCCTACATGTATAACTGGGTACACCTAAGAAATTCTAAGAGCATCTCCAGCCATAGCTATTTTAACTCTAAAATAGAGTAAAATACAGATCTAATAATAGAGGCATAATTTTAATTTTAAAATGGCTCTTTAACTAGTTTTTTTAATATTTGTTTTTCTAAAATGAAACACTTATTCATATGAATCTATTTATTATTGTTTTGCTGCAATAAATTTTAAAATTATTTTAGCTTTAAGAAGGTCCTTTAGAACCCTAGTATCACCGGAGGTCTAAAAATACAAAGAAACACCGCAAGCCAAGAAAATCATTCGAGGCTAATGGCAGAGAGCAAGGACTGCCACCACTTGACCAATTTTAAAGGGATTAAGATCCCCACCGATCACAGTTGTTAGCTTGCATTTATAACTAACTAGGTACACCTAAGCAATTCTAAGTAATTATTTGGTCCCATTAAAATGTGTATATAAATATATCCCTACGTGTATAACTGGGTACACCTAAGAAATTCTAATAGCATCTCCAACCATAGCTATTTTTAACTTTAAAATAGAGTAAAATACAGTATCTAATAATAGAGGCATAATTTTAATTTAAAATGGCTCTTTAACTTGTTTTTTTTAAATAATTGTTTTTCTAAAATGAAACACTTATTCATATGAATATATTTATTATTTTTTGCTGCAATAGTATTTAAAATTATTTTAGCTTTAAGAAGGTCCTTTAGAACCCTAGTCTCACTGGCAGGTCTGAAAAACTCAAAAAGAAACACCGGCAAGCCAGTAAAATCATTCGCAGGCTAATGTTAAGCGGAGAGCAAGGACTGCCACCGCTTGGACAATTTTAAAGGGATTAAGATCCCCACCGATCCCATGTGCCATGTATAAGTACTAGGTACACCTAAGCAATTCTAAGTAACTATCTGGTCACATTAAAATGTGTATATAAATACATCCCTACGTGTATAACTGGGTACACCTAAGAAATTCTAAGAGCATCTCCAGCCATAGCTATTTTTAACTCTAAAATAGAGTAAAATACAGAATCTAATAATAGAGGCATAATTTTTAATTTTAAAATGGCTCTTTAACTAGTTTTTTTTAATATTTGTTTTTTCTAAAATGAAACACTTATTCATATGAATATATTTATTATTGTTTTTGCTGCAATAAATTTTAAAATTATTTTAGCTTTAAGAAGGTCCTTTAAAACCCTAGTATCACCGGCAAGTCTGAAAATACAAAAGAAACACCGCAAGCCAAGAAAATCATTCAGGCTAATGGCAAGCGGAGAGCAAGGACTGCCACCGCTGGCCAATTTTAAAGGGATTAAGATACCCACATCCTGTGTTGCTACATGTATAAGTACTTGTACACCTAAGCAATTCTAAGTAACTATCTGGTCACATTAAAATGTGTATATAAATACATCCCTACGTATAACTGGGTACACCTAAGAAATTCTAAGAGCATCTCCAGCCATAGCTATTTTTAACTCTAAAATAGAGTAAAATACATAATCTAATAATAGAGGCATAATTTTTAATTTTAAAATGGCTCTTTAACTAGTTTTTTTTAATATTTGTTTTTTCTAAAATGAAACACTTATTCATATGAATCTATTTATTATTGTTTTTGCTGCAATAAATTTTAAAATTACTTTAGCTTTAAGAAGGTCCTTTAGAACCCTAGTATCACTGGGAGGTCTAAAAATACAAAAGAAACACCGCAAGCCAAGAAAATCATTCATAGGCTAATGGCAAGAGAGCAAGGACTGCCACCGCTTGGCCAATTTTAAAGGGATTAAGATCCCCTGCCGATCACAGGTTGTTGCGTTGCCATGTATAACAAACTAGGTACACCTATGCAATTCTAAGTAACTATCTTATCCCATAAAAATATATATATAAATACATCCCTACCTGTATAACTAGGTACACCTAAGAAATTATAAGAGCATCTCCAGCCATAGCTATTTTTAACTATAAAATAGAGTAAAATACAATATCTGATAATAAATGCATAATATTTAATTTAAAATGGCTCTTTAACTTTTTTTTAATAATAGTTTTTTAAAATGAAATACACTTATTCATATGAATAAAAATTTTATTTCTTTTGCTGCAAATTTTTTTAAAATTATTTTAGCTTTAAGAAGGTCCTTTAGAACCCTAGTATCACTGGCAGGTCTGAAAAACACAAAAAGAAACATTGGCAAGACAGTAAAATCATTCGCAGGCTAATGGCAAGCAAAGAGCAAGGACTGCCACCACTTGACCAATTTTAAAGGGATTAAGATCCCACCGATCACAGCTGTCATGCCATGTATAACTAACTAGTACACCTAAGCAATTCTAAGTAATTATTTGGTCCCATTAAAATGTGTATATAAATATATCCCTACGTGTATAACTGGGTACACCTAAGAAATTCTAAAAGCATCTCCAACCATAGCTATTTTTAACTTTAAAATAGAGTAAAATACAGTATCTAATAATAGAGGCATAATTTTTAATTTAAAAATGACTCTTTAACTTGTTTTTTTTTAATAATTGTTTTTCTAAAATGAAACACTTATTCATATGAATATATTTATTATTTTTTGCTGCAATATTTAAAATTATTTTAGCTTTAAGAAGGTCCTTTAACCCTAGTCTCACTGGCAGGTCTGAAAACACAAAGAAACACCGCAAGCAAGAAAATCATTCAGAGCTAATGGCAAGCGGAGAGCAAGGACTGCCACCGCTTGGCCAATTTTAAAGGGATTAAGATCCCACGATCACAGGCTGTCGTTGCCATGTATAACTAACTAGTACACCTAAGCAATTCTAAGTAACTATCTGGTCCCATTAAAATGTGTATATAAATACATCCCTACGTATAACTGGGTACACCTAAGAAATTCTAAGAGCATCTCCAGCCATAGCTATTTTAACTCTAAAATAGAGTAAAATACAATCTAATAATAGAGGCATAATTTTAATTTTAAAATGGCTCTTTAACTTGTTTTTTAATATTTGTTTTTCTAAAATGAAACACTTATTCATATGAATATATTTATTATTGTTTTGCTGCAATAAATTTTAAAATTATTTTAGCTTTAAGAAGGTCCTTTAAAACCTAGTATCACTGGCAGGTCTGAAAATACAAAAGAAACACCGCAAGCCAAGAAATCATTCAGAGCTAATGGCAAGCTGAGAGCAAGGACTGCCACCGCTTGGCCAATTTTAAAGGGATTAAGATCCCCACGATCCTGTGCTGTCTGCCATGTATAAGTAACTGTACACCTAAGCAATTCTAAGTAACTATCCGGTCCCATTAAAATGTGTATATAAATACATCCCTACGGTATAACTGGGTACACCTAAGAAATTCTAAGAGCATCTCCAGCCATAGCTATTTTTAACTTTAAAATAGAGTAAAATACAGAATCTAATAATAGAGGCATAATTTTTAATTTTAAAATGGCTCTTTAACTAGTTTTTTAATATTTGTTTTTCTAAAATGAAACACTTATTCATATGAATATATTTATTATTGTTTGTGCTGCAATAAATTTTAAAATTATTTTAGCTTTAAAAAGGTCCTTTAGAACCCTAGTATCACTGGCAGGTCTAAAAATACAAAAGAAACACCGCAAGCCAAGAAATCATTCAGCTAATGGCAAGCTGAGAGCAAGGACTGCCACCGCTACCAATTTTAAAGGGATTAAGATCCCCACATCACAAATGCTGCCATGTATAACAAACTAGGTACACCTATGCATTTCTAAGTAACTATCTGGTCCCATTAAAATATGTATATAAATACATCCCTACCTGTATAACTAGGTACACCTAAGAAATTATAAGAGCATCTCCAGCCATAGCTATTTTTAACTATAAAATAGAGTAAAATACAATATCTGATAATAAAGGCATAATATTTAATTTAAAAATGGCTCTTTAACTTGTTTTTTTATAATTGTTTTTTAAAATGAAATACACTTATTCATATGAATAAATTTTTATTTCTTTGCTGCAAAATTTTAAAATTATTTTAGCTTTAAGAAGGTCCTTTAGAACCCTAGTATCACGGCAGGTCTGAAAACACAAAAGAAACACTGGCAAGACAGTAAAATCATTCGCAGGCTAATGGCAAGCGGAGAGCAAGGACTGCCACCGCTTGACCAATTTTAAAGGGATTAAGATCCCCAGCCGATCACAGGCTGTTGCATTGTCATGTATAACTAACTAGGTACACCTAAGCAATTCTAAGTAACTATTTGGTCCCATTAAAATGTGTATATAAATACATCCCTACGGTATAACTGGGTACACCTAAGAAATTCTAAGAGCATCTCCAACCATAGCTATTTTAACTTTAAAATAGAGTAAAATACAGATCTAATAATAGAGGCATAATTTTAATTTAAAATGGCTCTTTAACTTGTTTTTTAAATAATTGTTTTTCTAAAATGAAACACTTATTCATATGAATATATTTATTATTTTTTGCTGCAATAGTTTTAAAATTATTTTAGCTTTAAGAAGGTCCTTTAGAACCCTAGTATCTCTGGCAGTCTGAAAAACTCAAAAGAAACACCGCAAGCCAAGAAAATCATTCGCAGGCTAATGGCAAGCGGAGAGCAAGGACTGCCACCGCTTGGCCAATTTTAAAGGGATTAAGATCCCCACCGATCCAGTTGTATGTTGCATGTATAAGTACTAGGTACACCTAAGCAATTCTAAGTAACTATCTGGTCACATTAAAATGTGTATATAAATACATCCCTACGGTATAACTGGGTACACCTAAGAAATTCTAAGAGCATCTCCAGCCATAGCTATTTTAACTCTAAAATAGAGTAAAATACAAAATCTAATAATAGAGGCATAATTTTAATTTTAAAATGGCTCTTTAACTAGTTTTTTTAATATTTGTTTTTTCTAAAATGAAACACTTATTCATATGAATATATTTATTATTGTTTTTGCTGCAATAAATTTTAAAATTATTTTAGCTTTAAGAAGGTCCTTTAGAACCCTAGTATCACATGCAGGTCTAAAAAATACAAAATGAAACACTGGCAAGCTAGTAAAATCATTCGGAGGCTAATGGCAAGCGGAGAGCAAGGACTGCCACCGCTTGGCCAATTTTAAAGGGATTAAGATCCCCTCACACAGCTGTTGCATATGCCATGTATAACTAACTAGTACACCTAAGCAATTCTAAGTAACTATCTGGTCCAATTAAAATGTGTATATAAATACATCCCTACGTGTATAACTGGTACACCTAAGAAATTCTAAGAGCATCTCCAGCCATAGCTATTTTTAACTCTAAAATAGAATAAAATACAGATCTGATAATAGAGGCATAATTTTAATTTGAAATGGCCATTTAACTTGTTTTTTTAAATAATTGTTTTTCTAAAATGAAACACTTATTCATATGAATATATTTATTATTGTTTTGCTGCAATAGTTTTAAAATTATTTTAGCTTTAAGAAGGTCCTTTAGATCCTAGTCTCACCAGGTCTGAAAACACAAAGAAACACCGCAGCCAAAAATCATTCAGAGGCTAATGGCAAGGAGAGCAAGGACTGCCACCGCTGGCCAATTTTAAAGGGATTAAGATCCCCGATCACAGTTGTTTATGATGTATAACTAACTAGGTACACCTAAGCAATTCTAAGTAACTATCTGGTCCCATTAAAATGTGTATATAAACACATCCCTACGTGTATAACTGGGTACACCTAAGAAATTCTAAGAGCATCTCCAGCCATAGCTATTTTTAACTCTAAAATAGAGTAAAATACAGAATCTAATAATAGAGGCATAATTTTTAATTTTAAAATGGCTCTTTAACTTGTTTTTTTTAAATAATTATTTTTTTCTAAAATGAAACACTTATTCATATGAATATATTTATTATTGTTTTTGCTGCAATAAATTTTAAAATTATTTTTGCTTTAAGAAGGTCCTTTAGAACCCTAGTATCACTGGCAGGTCTGAAAAATACCAAAAGAAACACTGGCACGCCAGTAAAATCATTCGCAGGCTAATGGCAAGCGGAGAGCAAGGACTGCCACCGCTTGGCCAATTTTAAAGGGATTAAGATCCTGCCGATCACAGTCAGCTGCTGCATGTATAACTAACTAGGTACACCTAAGCAATTCTAAGTAACTATCTGGTCTCATTAAAATGTGTATATAAATACATCCCTACGTGTATAATTGGGTACATCTAAGAAATTCTAAGAGCATCGCGAGCAATAGCTATTTTTAACTCTAAAATAGAGTAAAATACAGTATCTGATAATAGAGGCATAATTTTTAATTTAAAATGGCTTTTAACTTATTTTTAAATAATTATTTTTTCTAAAATGAAACACTTATTCATATGAATATATTTATTATTGTTTTTGCTGCAATAAATTTTAAAATTATTTTAGCTTTAAGAAGGTCCTTTAGAACCCTAGTATCACATGCAGGTCTAAAAAATACAAAATGAAACACTGGCAAGCTAGTAAAATCATTCGGAGGCTAATGGCAAGCGGAGAGCAAGGACTGCCACCGCTTGGCCAATTTTAAAGGGATTAAGATCCCCACACACAAGTGTTGCTGCCATGTATAACTAACTAGGTACACCTAAGCAATTCTAAGTAACTATCTGGTCCAATTAAAATGTGTATATAAATACATCCCTACGTGTATAACTGGTACACCTAAGAAATTCTAAGAGCATCTCCAGCCATAGCTATTTTTAACTCTAAAATAGAATAAAATACAGTATCTGATAATAGAGGCATAATTTTTAATTTGAAAATGGCCATTTAACTTGTTTTTTTAAATAATTGTTTTTTCTAAAATGAAACAGTTATTCATATGAATATATTTATTATTGTTTTGCTGCAATAGTTTTTAAATTATTTTAGCTTTAAGAAGGTCCTTTAAACCCTAGTCTCATGCAGGTCTGAAAACACAAAGAAACACCGCAAGCCAAGTAAAATCATTCGAGGCTAATGGCTAGCTGAGAGCAAGGACTGCCACCGCCACAATTTTAAAGGGATTAAGATCCCCGCCGACACAGTCATTACATGCTATGAGATGTATAACTAACTAGGTACACCTAAGCAATTCTAAGTAACTATCTGGTCCCATTAAAATGTGTATATAAACACATCCCTACGGTATAACTGGTACACCAAGAATTCTAAGAGCATCTCCAGCCATAGCTATTTTAACTCTAAAATAGAGTAAAATACAATCTAATAATAGAGGCATAATTTTAATTTAAAATGGCTCTTTAACTTGTTTTTAAATAATTATTTTTTCTAAAATGAAACACTTATTCATATGAATAATATTATTTTTTTTGCTGCAATAAATTTTAAAATTTTTTGCTTTAAGAAGGTCCTTTAACCCTAGTATCACCGGCAGTCTGAAAATAAAAGAAACACCGCAAGCCAGTAAAATCATTCGCAGGCTAATGGCAAGCGGAGAGCAAGGACTGCCACCACCACAATTTTAAAGGGATTAAGATCCTCCGATCACAGTGGGTTATGCCATGTATAACTAACTAGGTACACCTAAGCAATTCTAAGTAACTATCTGGTCTCATTAAAATGTATATAAATACATCCCTACGTATAATTGGGTACATCTAAGAAATTCTAAGAGCATCAAGAAAGCCATAGCTATTTAACTCTAAAATAGAGTAAAATACAAGATCCGATAATAGAGGCATAATTTTAATTTAAAATGGCTCTTTAACTTGTTTTTTTTAAATAATTATTTTTTCTAAAATGAAACACTTATTCATATGAATATATTTATTATTGTTTTTGCTGCAATAAATTTTAAAATTATTTTAGCTTTAAGAAGGTCCTTTAGAACCCTAGTATCACATGCAGGTCTAAAAAATACAAAATGAAACACTGGCAAGCTAGTAAAATCATTCGGAGGCTAATGGCAAGCGGAGAGCAAGGACTGCCACCGCTTGGCCAATTTTAAAGGGATTAAGATCCCCACATCACAGCTTGCGCTATGTATAACTAACTAGGTACACCTAAGCAATTCTAAGTAACTATCTGGTCCAATTAAAATGTGTATATAAATACATCCCTACGTGTATAACTGGTACACCTAAGAAATTCTAAGAGCATCTCCAGCCATAGCTATTTTTAACTCTAAAATAGAATAAAATACAGTATCTGATAATAGAGGCATAATTTTTAATTTGAAAATGGCCATTTAACTTGTTTTTTTAAATAATTGTTTTTTCTAAAATGAAACAGTTATTCATATGAATATATTTATTATTGTTTTTGCTGCAATAGTTTTAAAATTATTTTAGCTTTAAGAAGGTCCTTAAACCTAGTCTCAACGCAGGTCTGAAAACACACAAAGAAACACCGCAAGCCAAGAAAATCATTCAGAGGCTAATGGCTAGCGGAGAGGACTGCCACCGCTGCCAATTTTAAAGGGATTAAGATCCCCCCATCACGCTGTTGGCTATGCATGTATAACTAACTAGGTACACCTAAGCAATTCTAAGTAACTATCTGGTCCCATTAAAATGTGTATATAAACACATCCCTACGTGTATAACTGGTACACCTAAGAAATTCTAAGAGCATCTCCAGCCATAGCTATTTTAACTCTAAAATAGAGTAAAATACATGATCTAATAATAGAGGCATAATTTTAATTTTAAAATGGCTCTTTAACTTGTTTTTTTAAATAATTTTTTTTCTAAAATGAAACACTTATTCATATGAATATATTTATTATTTTTTTGCTGCAATAAATTTTAAAATTTTTTGCTTTAAGAAGGTCCTTAGAACCCTAGTATCACTGGCAGGTCTGAAAAATACAAAAGAAACACCGCAAGCCAGTAAAATCATTCGAGGCTAATGGCAAGCGGAGAGCAAGGACTGCCACCTTTGACCAATTTTAAAGGGATTAAGATCCTTCCCGATCACAGGCTGTTATGTTGCTATGTATAACTAACTAGGTACACCTAAGCAATTCTAAGTAACTATCTGGTCCATTAAAATGTGTATATAAATACATCCCTACGCGTATAATTGGGTACATCTAAGAAATTCTAAGAGCATCTGAGCAATAGCTATTTTAACTCTAAAATAGAGTAAAATACAGATTCCATATATAGAGGCATAATTTTAATTTAAAATGGCTCTTTAACTTTTTTTTAAATAATTATTTTTCTAAAATGAAACACTTATTCATATGAATATATTTATTATTGTTTTGCTGCAATAAATTTTAAAATTATTTTAGCTTTAAGAAGGTCCTTTAGAACCCTAGTATCAATATGCAGGTCTAAAAATACAAAATGAAACACCTGCAAGCTAGTAAAATCATTCGGAGGCTAATGGCAAGAGAGCAAGGACTGCCACCGCTTGGCCAATTTTAAAGGGATTAAGATCCCCACACAGCTGTCATGCTTGCCATGTATAACTAACTAGGTACACCTAAGCAATTCTAAGTAACTATCTGGTCCAATTAAAATGTGTATATAAATACATCCCTACGTATAACTGGTACACCTAAGAAATTCTAAGAGCATCTCCAGCCATAGCTATTTTAACTCTAAAATAGATAAAATACAGATTCGATAATAGAGGCATAATTTTAATTTAAAATGGCCATTTAACTTGTTTTTAAATAATTGTTTTTCTAAAATGAAACACTTATTCATATGAATATATTTATTATTGTTTTTGCTGCAATAGTTTTTAAAATTATTTTAGCTTTAAGAAGGTCCTTAGAACCCTAGTCTCACAAGCAGGTCTAAAAACACAAAAGAAACACCGCAAGCCAAGTAAAATCATTCAGGCTAATGGCTAGCGGAGAGCAAGGACTGCCACCGCTACAATTTTAAAGGGATTAAGATCCCCAGCATCACAGCTGTTTGCTATGATGTATAACTAACTAGGTACACCTAAGCAATTCTAAGTAACTATCTGGTCCCATTAAAATGTGTATATAAACACATCCCTACGTATAACTGGGTACACCTAAGAAATTCTAAGAGCATCTCCACCATAGCTATTTTAACTCTAAAATAGAGTAAAATATCTAATAATAGAGGCATAATTTTAATTTAAAATGGCTCTTTAACTTGTTTTTTTAAATAATTATTTTTCTAAAATGAAACACTTATTCATATGAATATATTTATTATTGTTTTGCTGCAATAAATTTTAAAATTATTTTGCTTTAAGAAGGTCCTTTAACCCTAGTATCACTGGCAGGTCTGAAAATACAAAAGAAACACTGGCAAGACAAGAAAATCATTCTCAGGCTAATGGCAAGCGGAGAGCAAGGACTGCCACCACTGACCAATTTTAAAGGGATTAAGATCCCCAACATCACAGGTGTGTGTCATGCTACATGTATAACTAACTAGTACACCTAAGCAATTCTAAGTAACTATCTGGTCTCATTAAATGTGTATATAAATACATCCCTACGTATAATTGGGTACATCTAAGAAATTCTAAGAGCATCTGAGCAATAGCTATTTTAACTCTAAAATAGAGTAAAATACAGATCTGATAATAGAGGCATAATTTTTAATTTAAAATGGCTCTTTAACTTGTTTTTTAAATAATTATTTTTCTAAAATGAAACACTTATTCATATGAATATATTTATTATTGTTTTGCTGCAATAAATTTTAAAATTATTTTAGCTTTAAGAAGGTCCTTTAGAACCCTAGTATCACATGCAGGTCTAAAAAATACAAAATGAAACACTGGCAAGCTAGTAAAATCATTCGGAGGCTAATGGCAAGCGGAGAGCAAGGACTGCCACCGCTTGGCCAATTTTAAAGGGATTAAGATCCCCACGATCACAGTCATTATGCTTGCATGTATAACTAACTAGGTACACCTAAGCAATTCTAAGTAACTATCTGTCCAATTAAAATGTGTATATAAATACATCCCTACGGTATAACTGGTACACCTAAGAAATTCTAAGAGCATCTCCAGCCATAGCTATTTTTAACTCTAAAATAGAATAAAATACAGTATCTGATAATAGAGGCATAATTTTTAATTTGAAAATGGCCATTTAACTTGTTTTTTTAAATAATTGTTTTTTCTAAAATGAAACAGTTATTCATATGAATATATTTATTATTGTTTTGCTGCAATAGTTTTTAAAATTATTTTAGCTTTAAGAAGGTCCTTAGACCCTAGTCTCACTGGCAGGTCTAAAAACACAAAGAAACACCGCAAGCCAGAAAATCATTCGCAGGCTAATGGCAAGCGGAGAGCAAGGACTGCCACCGCTAATTTTAAAGGGATTAAGATCCCCCACATCAGTTGTTATGCTAATGTATAACTAACTAGTACACCTAAGCAATTCTAAGTAACTATCTGGTCCCATTAAAATGTGTATATAAACACATCCCTACGTATAATGGGTACACCTAAGAAATTCTAAGAGCATCTCCAGCCATAGCTATTTTAACTCTAAAATAGAGTAAAATACAGAATCTAATAATAGAGGCATAATTTTAATTTTAAAATGGCTCTTTAACTTGTTTTTAAATAATTGTTTTTCTAAAATGAAACACTTATTCATATGAATATATTTATTATTGTTTGCTGCAATAAATTTTAAAATTATTTTGCTTTAAGGTCCTTGAACCCCTAGTATCACTGGTGGTCTGAAAATACAAAAGAAACACGGCAAGACAGAAAATCATTCAGAGCTAATGGTAAGCTGGAGAGCAAGGACTGCCACCGCTTGACCAATTTTAAAGGGATTAAGATCCCACGACACAGTCGTCATGGCCATGTATAACTAACTAGGTACACCTAAGCAATTCTAAGTAACTATCTGGTCTCATTAAAATGTGTATATAAATACATCCCTACGTATAATTGGGTACATCTAAGAAATTCTAAGAGCATCTGAGCAATAGCTATTTTAACTCTAAAATAGAGTAAAATACAAGATCCGATAATAGAGGCATAATTTTTAATTTAAAATGGCTCTTTAACTTTTTTTTAAATAATTATTTTTCTAAAATGAAACACTTATTCATATGAATATATTTATTATTGTTTTGCTGCAATAAATTTTAAAATTATTTTAGCTTTAAGAAGGTCCTTTAGAACCCTAAGATCCATGCGTGTCTAAAAATACAAAATGAAACACCGGCAAGCTAGTAAAATCATTCGAGGCTAATGGCAAGCTGAGAGCAAGGACTGCCACCGCTGGCCAATTTTAAAGGGATTAAGATCCTCACTGACACATGTAGTTGCCATACAAGGTTAGGTATAACTAACTGTACACCTAAAATTCTAAGTAACTATCCGTCCAATTAAAATGTATATAAATACTTCACGTATAACCTGGTACACCTAAGAAATTTAAGAGCATCTCCAGCCATAGCTATTTTAACTCTAAAAAAATAAAATAAAAGATCTGATAATAGAGGCATAATTTTGAATTTGAAAATGGCCATTTAACTTGTTTTTTAAATGTTTTTTCTAAAATGAAATGTTATTCATATGAATATATTTATTATTGTTTTTGCTGCAATAGATTTTAAAATTATTTTAGCTTTAAGGTCCTTTAAAACCCTAGCCCCACCTAAGTGTCTAAAAACACAAAAGAAACACCTAAGCCAAGAAAAATCATTCGGTGATGCTAATGGCTAGCTGAGAGCAAGGACTGCCACCGCTTGGCCAATTTTAAAGGGATTAAGATCCCATCACATGTCGTCAGCTAAGGATGTATAACTAACTGTACAACCTAAGCAATGGCAACTATTCGTCCCATTAAAATGTGTATATAAACACATCCCTACGTATAACTGGGAATACCCTAAGAAATTCTAAGAGCATCTCCAGCCATAGCTATTTTTAACTCTAAAATAGAGTAAAATACGACTCATAATAGAGGCATAATTTTTAATTTTAAAATGGCTCTTTAACTTGTTTTTAAATAATTATTTTTCAAAAATGAAACACTTATTCATATGAATATATTTATTATTGTTTTTGCTGCAATAAATTTTAAAATTATTTTGCTTTAAGAAACCCTTTAGGAACCCTAAGATCACCGGTGTCTGGTGTAAACAAAAGAAACACCGGCAAGACAGAAAATCATTCTGGTGGCTAATGGCAAGCTTGAGAGCAAGGACCGCCACCCTCGACTAATTTTAAAGGGATTAAGATCCCCACCATCACGCTGTCATACATGTATAACTAACTGTACACCTAAGCAATTCTAACT
This sequence comes from Brassica nigra, assembly GCA_016432835.1. NCBI lineage: Eukaryota > Viridiplantae > Streptophyta > Magnoliopsida > Brassicales > Brassicaceae > Brassica > Brassica nigra. Next base: position 25,434 of record JAEACV010000111.1, read on the forward strand.
ATCCGTCTCATTAAAATGTGTATATAACAACACCTCACGTATAATTGGGTACATCCAAGAAATTCTAAGAGCATCGCTGGCAATAGCTATTTTAACTCTAAAATAGAGTAAAATACGATTTGATAATAGAGGCATACTTTTTAATTTAAAATGGCTCTTTTTAACTTGTTTTTTTTTAAATAATTATTTTTCTAAAATGAAACACTTCTATTCATATGGAATATATTTATTATTGTTTTTGCGAATAAATTTTAAAATTATTTTAGCTTTAGAAGGTCCAGAACCCGCAGATCACATGCAAGTTCAAAATACAAAATGAAACACCGCAAGCCAGTAAAATCATTTGGAGGTTAATGGCAGAGCAAGGGACTCACCGCTGGACAATTTAGCGGGATTTTAAGATCCCCGGCCATCACAGCCTAAGGCTAAGCTTGTATAACTAACTAGTGCACCACAACTAAGTAACTATCTCGTCCCATTAAATGTGATATAAATACATCCCACGCTGTATAACCTGGTAACCTAAGAAATTTAAGAGCATCTCCAGCCATAGCTATTTTTAACTCTAAAATAGAATAACATGATCCGATAATAGAGGCATAATTTTTAATTTGAAAATGGCCATTTAACTTGTTTTTTAAAATAATTGTTTTTTCTAAAATGAAACACTTATTCATATGAATATATTTATTATTGTTTTTGCTGCAATAGTTTTTAAAATTATTTTAGCTTTAAGAAGGTCCTTAGTAACCTAGTCTCACCCGCGCCCAAAAA
>JAEACV010000607.1:0-29078 GCA_016432835.1 Brassica nigra
AAATCCAGTTTTAATGGAAGGTTTTATCTGAAAACTTATTGATGGCAGATGATGGTCGCAGTCGAAAACCTTTGTTGCCTCCATTTCTGAAAATGAAGATTTCGTGATAATGACAATTCCACTAACAAAGATATGAAATTCTTTATCAAACTAAAATGTTAAAATTATAAATCTGGTTTCAGCGAAAGAGGTTTAGAATGTTAATCCCAAGTGGAATATGTTTTAAACTTTAAAACAAAAGCAGAGTATAAACCTCGCGAAGTGACCTCACCAAAACCAATATTGGAAGGGCTAAATCCACCGGATTTTGAAAAATCCAAAATGGAGCAAAAAAATGAAAAGGTTTTAATGGTTTCATCGAGCACCCGACATAAGATGAGTCAAAGAGGTTTGAAACCTTCTTTGCACCGCATTTCTCTAGAAATGAAGATTTGATAATGGTAATTCCACATTAAGTAAAGACGATATAAATTTTATCAAATGTTAAAAATTATAAAGATCTCACGGAAAGGAGAGCGAATATGTTAATTCAAATGGAATGTGTTTTTAAATTTGAAACAGCATATAAACCAGTATATGAGAGCGATTAATTCTGGAAACTCAATCATTTTAGTTAAGAACCCATTGATTTTGAAAAATTCAATGCCAAAACTGGTTTTAATGTATAGTTTCATCTGGCACCATTATGATGGTCAAAAGAGTGTCGGAACTCACCCATTTGAAAAATGAAGATTTATGCTGGGTACTCCACTAATGAGTAGATAGCGTAAACGCATTACTAAACTAAACGTTAAAATTATAATGATTCCTATATCGTGAAGAGAAATAGTAAAGTTAATCCAGTCGGGAAATGTTTTAAACAAAAGTAAAGAGTATGTCATCAGTATAGAGTATTCACCAAACTCATGATTTAGAGAAAGAACCCGATTTTGAAAAAACCAAAAATGAAATGGAATGCATAATTCCATCGAGTTACATAAGATGATGGTCAAGAGGTTTGAAACCTTTGCGCCCATTCTCTAGAAATGAAGATTCGAGTAGTAATGGCAATTGAATGGCAGTGATGAAATTTTTACTAAACAAATGTTAAAAAATGGAATGATTCCATATTTCATGAAAGCGAGTTGTAAATACTGAATCCGGCGTAGAATGTGTTTCTGGAACGTGAAACAATAAAGAGGAAACTCTAGCATACATTTCACCAAAACCAATATTTTGGGCAAGTAACCCTATTTGGATTTTAAAAATTCAAACAAAATCCGGTTTAATGTATAGTTTCACCTGAATTGATAAGATGATGGTCAAAGAGGTTTGAACCTTTGTTGGCTCCATTTCTGTAAGAAGATCTTTATGAGCGGTAATCCATTAAATTGAGGCAGATATGAAATTCTAACTAAAACTAAATGTTAAAATTATAATGATTCCTTATTTCTGCAAAGAGAGCCGAATATGCCGTCAAATTTTAGAACGTACTTGAAACAAAGCAAAAGTGGTAGAACTTCAGAGAAGCCATCAAACCTGATGGAAGGGTTAACCCACCAGATTTTGGAAAAATCAAAAATATGAAAATCTGGTTTTGTGCATAGTCACCGATACCCATTAGATGATGGTCAAAGAGGTTTGAACTTTGTTGCTTCCTTATTTCTAGAAACAGATTTTATGTGCGGTCAAATTTATTCAGCAATAGAAATTTACCAAATGCAAATTAAAATGATAATGATTCCCTATATTTAGAAGTAGAGTTTAAATACGCTAAATGTGAATAGCAGCTTTTAAATTTTTTAAAGTAAAGAGGTATAAACCTCATATAGAGCATTTAACAAAATCAATATTTTAATAAGAATCAAATGGATTTGGAAAAAATTCAAAATATGAAAACGGAATGTAGGTTTCTTCGAGTACCGGCATAAGATGATATCAAAGAGGTTGGAACTTTGTTGCCCTCTTTAGTAAAATGAAGATTTTTAATTTAGCATTCCAACAATTTAAAGTAATAAATTTAATTGTAAACAAATGGAATGATCCCTATATTTCATGGAAGAGAGAGTTTGTATTGAAGAATTCAAATGGAATGCTTAATGAACAAAAGAAGAGCGTGGAAACATCGGTATATAGGACAACGGAAAACTCTGGTTATTGAAGGGTAAACCCCATGATTTTGAAAAATTCAAAAATAAAATCGTTTGAATGTATAGTTCATCCAGCACCGACATAAGATGATGAGTCAAAAAGGCGGCGGAACCTTGCCGCTCCTTAGAAAGCTAAAGATTTCTTAATTCCACTTCCGAAGCGTATGATGAAATCTTACCAACAAATGTTAAAAATTATAATGATTCCGGCATTGAAAGAGAGTTTAGAACATGCTAACCGTAATGGTTTAAATTTTAAAACGTAAAGAGTATAAAACTCAATATATAGAGTATTTCACCAAAACTTCGAAGGGTTAACCCATGGATTTTGGAAAAAAAAAAATGAAAATCTGGTTTTAATGGCGGTTCATCGATACCGACATAAGATGATAAATTTGAACCTTCCGCCCGATTTCTCTAGAAAACAAGATTTTGGAGAACATAATTAACAATTTCAGCGGATGAAATTTTATCAAACTAAATGTTAAAAAATTATAATGACTTCCATATTTCATGAAAGAGATTAATATTAATTCAAGCGTAGAATAGAATTAACGAAACAAAAAGAAAGAGTATAAACCAGTATAAAAGCTTTACTTAATTTAAACCATTATTTTGAAGCGGTTAACCCGATTTTGGAAAATTCAAAAACAAAAATCTGTTTTTAATGTATAGTTTCATCATACCATAAGATGATGGTCAAAGATATTTTGAACCTTTTGTTGTCTTCCACTTCTGAAGATGAAGAGTACCCGGTAATTCCACTAATTTAGGCGTGATATGAAATTTTACTAAATATTGTTAAAAATTGATAATGATTCCTATATTTCATGAAAGAGAGTTTGAATAGCTTAATCCAAATGTGTTTTAAATTTTAAAACAAAAGTAAAGAGTATAAACTCAGCATAGTAGAGCATTTAACAAAACCTAAATATTTTAGAAGGGTTAACCCATTTTGAAGAAAAATCTTCAAAATCTGGTATCGCGGACAATATTTCTATCCTGGCATCTGACATAATATGATTAGTCAAAGAGGGTTTGAACTGTTGTTCCATTTCTAACAAATGAAGATTTTATAGGTACTCCCACCAATATGAATTACTGAAACTTAAAATGTTAAACGGTAAATATTCCTATATTTCATGAAAGAGAGTTTGTAGAATACGTTAATTCAAATGTAGAATCGTGTTTTAAATTTTAAAACAAAGAGTAGAAAACATCAGTATATAGGAGCATTTACCAAACTCAATATTTTGGCGGTGTTAACCCACAGATTTTGCAACAAAAAATGAAAATCTGGTTTTAATGTATAGTTTCATCGAGCACTGATATAAGATGATATCAAAGAGGTTTGAACCTTTTGTTGTCTCCTTCCATTTCTGGAAATGAAGATTTTATAATGGTAATTCCACTAATTTAGGCAAGATATGAAATCTTACTAAACTAAATGTTAAAAATTATAATGATTCCTATATTTCATGAAAGAGAGTTTAGAATACTTAATTCAATGTAGAATGTTTTTAAATTTTGAAACAATAGTAGTATAAACTTCAAGTATATAAAGAACGCATCAAAACTACTCAATATTTTGGAAGTTAATCCTTGATTTCGAAAAATTCAAAAAATGAAAATCTGGTTTTAATGTATAGTCATCGAGCACCTGCTTATATGATACAAAGAGGTTTGAACCTTTGTTGCCTCCATTTCTGTAGAAAATGAAGATTTGTATAATTGTAATTCCACTAATTTAAGCGCAAGATATGAAATTTTACTAAATGAAAATGTTAAAATTATAATGATTCCTATATCACGGAAGAGAGTTATTGATAAAAGACCAAATGTAGAATGTGTTTTTAAATTTTAAAACAAAAGTAAAGAGTATAAACATCAGTGATATAGAGTATTTACCAAAACCCCAATATTTGAAAGGGTTAACCACCTAATTTTAAAAAAATCATAAAAATGAAAAATCTGGTTTTAATGTATAGTCGATCCAGTAACGACAAGATGATGATCAAAAGGTTTGAACCTTTGTTGCTCCATTTCTCTAGAAAATAAATTTTTATAAAGGTAATTCCATTTAAAGTGTAAAGATATGAAATTTTACTAAACAAAATGTTAAAATTATAATGATTCCTATATTTGCATGAAAGAGAGTTTAGAATACGTTAATTCAAATGAGAATGTGCTTTTAAATTTTAAAACAAAAGCAAGAGTATAAACATCTATTATAGAGAGCATTTACTCTAAAACTCAATATTTTAGAAGGGTTAACCCACGGATTTTGAAAAAATAAAATATAAAAAATATGGTTTGAATGGTTTCATCGAAAGTACCACATAAGATGATAGTCAAAAGGTTTGAACCTTTGTTGCCCATTTCTCTAGAAAATGAAGATTTTATAATGATAATTATAATTAATTTAAGCAAGTGATATGAATTCTTAAACTAAAATGGGAAATTATAATGATTCCTATATTTCATGAAAGAGAGTTTAGAATACGTTAATCCAATGTAGAATATGTTTTTAAATTTTAAACAAAAGTAAAGAGTATAAACTTCATATATATAAAGCATTTCAATTAAAACTCAATATTTTCGAAGGGTTAACCCACTGATTTTGAAAAAAATCAAAAAATGAAAATCTGGTTTAATGTATAGTTTCATCGACTGCATAAGATGATGGTCAAAAGAGGTTTGAACCTTGTTGTTCTTATTTCTCAGAAATGAAGATTTTATAATGGTAATTCCACTAATTTAGGCAAGATATGAAATTTACTAAACAAAATGTTAAAAAATTATAATGATTCCTATATTTCATGGAAGGAGTTTAGAATATACAATTCAAATGTAGAATGTGTTTTTAAATTTAAAACAAAAGTAAAGAGTATAAAACTTCTGAGGCAGAGAGCATTTACCAAAATCCAATTTCTTGGCACCGATTTTGGTAAAATTCAAAATAATGAAAATCTGGTTTTAATGTTAGTTTCATCGAGCACTGACATAAGATGATGGTCAAAGAGGTTTGAACCTTTGTTGCCCATTTCTCAGAAAATGAAGATTTTATAAAGGTAATTCCACTAATTTAGGCAAGATATGAAATTTTACTAAACTAAATGTTAAAAATTATAATGATTCCCATATTCATGGAAGAGAGTTTAGAATATATAATTCAAATGTAGAATGTGTTTTAAATTTTAAAACAAAAGTAAAGAGTATAAACTTCAGTATATAGACAAACCTAACTCAATTTTTAGAAGGTTAACCACAAGATTTTGAAAAAATTCAAAAAAAAAATCTGGTTTTAATGTATAGTTTCATCGAGCACTGACATAAGATGATGGTCAAAGAGGTTTGGAACCTTGTTGCCTCCATTTCTAGAAAATGAAGATTTTATAAAGGTAATTCCACTAATTTAGGAAGATATGAAATTTTACTAAACTAAATGTTAAAAATTATAATGATTCCTATATTTCATGAAAGAGAGTTTAGAATACTTAATTCAATGTAGAATGTGTTTTAAATTTTAAAACAAAAGTAAAGAGTATAAACTTCAGGATATAGAGCATTTATCAAAACTCAATATTTTAGATGGGTTAACTCAATGATTTTGAAAAAATTCAAAAATATGAAAATCTGGTTTTAATGTATAGTTTCATCGAGCACTGACATAAGATGATGGTCAAAGAGGTTTGAACCTTTGTTGCCTCCATTTCTCTAGAAAATGAAGATTTTATAATGGTAATTCCACTAATTTAGGCAAGATATGAAATTTTACTAAACTAAATGTTAAAAAATTATAATGATTCCTATATTTCATGAAAGAGAGTTTAGAATACGTTAATTCAAATGTAGAATGTGTTTTAAATTTTAAAACAAAAGTAAAGAGTATAAACTTCAGTATATAGAGCATTTACCAAAACTCAATATTTTGTAAGGGTTAACCCACGGATTTTGAAAAAATTCAAAAATATGAAAATCTGGTTTTAATGTATAGTTTCATCGAGCACTGACATAAGATGATGGTCAAAGAGGTTTGAACCTTTGTTGCCTCCATTTCTCTAGAAAATGAAGATTTTATAATGGTAATTCCACTAATTTAGGCAAGATATGAAATTTTACTAAACTAAATGTTAAAAAATTATAATGATTCCTATATTTCATGAAAGAGAGTTTAGAATACGTTAATTCAAATGTAGAATGTGTTTTAAATTTTAAAACAAAAGTAAAGAGTATAAATCATTATATAGAGCATTTACCTAAAACTCAATATTTTAGGTTAACCCACTGATTTTGAAAAAAATCAAAAAATATGAAAATCTGGTTTTAATGTATAGTTTCATCGAGCACTGACATAAGATGATGGTCAAAGAGGTTTAGAACCTTTGTTGCCATTTCTCTAGAAAATGAAGATTTTATAATGGTAATTCCACTAATTTAGGCAAGATATGAAATTTTACTAAACTAAATGTTAAAAAATTATAATGATTCCTATATTTCATGAAAGAGAGTTTAGAATACGTTAATTCAAATGTAGAATGTGTTTTAAATTTTAAAACAAAAGTAAAGAGTATAAACTTCAGTATATAGCATTTACCAAACTCAATATTTTAGAAGGTTAACCCACGGATTTTGAAAAATTCAAAAATATGAAAATCTGGTTTTAATGTATAGTTTCATCGAGCACTGACATAAGATGATGGTCAAAGAGGTTTGAAACCTTTGTTGCCTCCATTTCTAGAAAATGAAGATTTTATAATGGTAATTCCACTAATTTAGGTAGATGAAATTTTACTAAACTAAATGTTAAAAAATTATAATGATTCCTATATTTCATGAAAGAGAGTTTAGAATACGTTAATTCAAATGTAGAATGTGTTTTAAATTTTAAAACAAAAGTAAAGAGTATAAACTTCAGTATATAGAGCATTTACTAAAACTCAATATTTTGAAGGTTAACCCACGATTTTGAAAAAATAAAAATATGAAAATCTGGTTTTAATGTATAGTTTCATCGAGCACTGACATAAGATGATGGTCAAAGAGGTTTGAACCTTTGTTGCCTCCATTTCTCTAGAAAATGAAGATTTTATAATGGTAATTCCACTAATTTAGGCAAGATATGAAATTTTACTAAACTAAATGTTAAAAATTATAATGATTCCTATATTTCATGAAAGAGAGTTTAGAATACGTTAATTCAAATGTAGAATGTGTTTTAAATTTTAAAACAAAAGTAAAGAGTATAAACTTCAGTATATAGCATTTACCAAAACTCAATATTTTAAGGGTTAACCCACGGATTTTGAAAAATTCAAAAATATGAAAATCTGGTTTTAATGTATAGTTTCATCGAGCACTGACATAAGATGATGGTCAAAGAGGTTTGGAACCTTTGTTGCCTCCATTTCTCTAGAAAATGAAGATTTTATAATGGTAATTCCACTAATTTAGGCAAGATATGAAATTTTACTAAACTAAATGTTAAAAATTATAATGATTCCTATATTTCATGAAAGAGAGTTTAGAATACGTTAATTCAAATGTAGAATGTGTTTTAAATTTTAAAACAAAAGTAAAGAGTATAAACTTCAGTATATAGCATTTACAAAACTCAATATTTTAGAAGGGTTAACCACGATTTTGAAAAAAATCAAAAATGAAAATCTGGTTTTAATGTATAGTTTCATCGAGCACTGACATAAGATGATGGTCAAAGAGGTTTGGAACCTTTGTTGCCTCCATTTCTCTAGAAAATGAAGATTTTATAATGGTAATTCCACTAATTTAGGCAAGATATGAAATTTTACTAAACTAAATGTTAAAAATTATAATGATTCCTATATTTCATGAAAGAGAGTTTAGAATACTTAATTCAAATGTAGAATGTGTTTTAAATTTTAAAACAAAAGTAAAGAGTATAAACTTCAGTATATAGAGCATTTACAAAACTCAATATTTTAGAAGGGTTAACCCAAGATTTTGAAAAAATTCAAAATATGAAAATCTGGTTTTAATGTATAGTTTCATCGAGCACTGACATAAGATGATGGTCAAAGAGGTTTGAAACCTTTGTTGCCTCCATTTCTAGAAAATGAAGATTTTATAATGGTAATTCCACTAATTTAGGCAGATATGAAATTTTACTAAACTAAATGTTAAAAATTATAATGATTCCTATATTTCATGAAAGAGAGTTTAGAATACGTTAATTCAAATGTAGAATGTGTTTTAAATTTTAAAACAAAAGTAAAGAGTATAAACTTCAGTATATAGAGCATTTACTAAACTCAATATTTTAGAGGGTTAACCCACGATTTTGAAAAATTCAAAAATATCTGGTTTTAATGTATAGTTTCATCGAGCACTGACATAAGATGATGGTCAAAGAGGTTTGGAACCTTTGTTGCCTCCATTTCTAGAAAATGAAGATTTTATAATGGTAATTCCACTAATTTAGGCAAGATATGAAATTTTACTAAACTAAATGTTAAAAATTATAATGATTCCTATATTTCATGAAAGAGAGTTTAGAATACGTTAATTCAAATGTAGAATGTGTTTTAAATTTTAAAACAAAAGTAAAGAGTATAAACTTCAGATATAGAGCATTTACCAAAACTCAATATTTTAAGGGTTAACCCACGATTTTGAAAAATTCAAAAATGAAAATCTGGTTTTAATGTATAGTTTCATCGAGCACTGACATAAGATGATGGTCAAAGAGGTTTGAAACCTTTGTTGCCTCCATTTCTAGAAAATGAAGATTTTATAATGGTAATTCCACTAATTTAAAAGATATGAAATTTTACTAAACTAAATGTTAAAAATTATAATGATTCCTATATTTCATGAAAGAGAGTTTAGAATACGTTAATTCAAATGTAGAATGTGTTTTAAATTTTAAAACAAAAGTAAAGAGTATAAACTTCAGATATAGAGCATTTACCAAAACTCAATATTTTAAGGGTTAACCCACGGATTTTGAAAAATTCAAAATATGAAAATCTGGTTTTAATGTATAGTTTCATCGAGCACTGACATAAGATGATGGTCAAAGAGGTTTGAACCTTTGTTGCCTCCATTTCTAGAAAATGAAGATTTTATAATGGTAATTCCACTAATTTAGGCAAGATATGAAATTTTACTAAACTAAATGTTAAAAATTATAATGATTCCTATATTTCATGAAAGAGAGTTTAGAATACGTTAATTCAAATGTAGAATGTGTTTTAAATTTTAAAACAAAAGTAAAGAGTATAAACTTCAGTATATAGAGCATTTACCAAAACTCAATATTTTAGAAGGGTTAACCCACGGATTTTGAAAAATTCAAAAATGAAAATCTGGTTTTAATGTATAGTTTCATCGAGCACTGACATAAGATGATGGTCAAAGAGGTTTGAACCTTTGTTGCCTCCATTTCTCTAGAAAATGAAGATTTTATAATGGTAATTCCACTAATTTAGGCAGATATGAAATTTTACTAAACTAAATGTTAAAAATTATAATGATTCCTATATTTCATGAAAGAGAGTTTAGAATACGTTAATTCAAATGTAGAATGTGTTTTAAATTTTAAAACAAAAGTAAAGAGTATAAACTTCAGTATATAGAGCATTTACAAAACTCAATATTTTAGAAGGGTTAACCCACGATTTTGAAAAATTCAAAAATATGAAAATCTGGTTTTAATGTATAGTTTCATCGAGCACTGACATAAGATGATGGTCAAAGAGGTTTGGAACCTTTGTTGCCTCCATTTCTAGAAAATGAAGATTTTATAATGGTAATTCCACTAATTTAGGCAAGATATGAAATTTTACTAAACTAAATGTTAAAAATTATAATGATTCCTATATTTCATGAAAGAGAGTTTAGAATACGTTAATTCAAATGTAGAATGTGTTTTAAATTTTAAAACAAAAGTAAAGAGTATAAACTTCAGTATATAGAGCATTTACCAAAACTCAATATTTTAGGGTTAACCCACGATTTTGAAAAAATCAAAAAATGAAAATCTGGTTTTAATGTATAGTTTCATCGAGCACTGACATAAGATGATGGTCAAAGAGGTTTGGAACCTTTGTTGCCTCCATTTCTAGAAAATGAAGATTTTATAATGGTAATTCCACTAATTTAGGCAAGATATGAAATTTTACTAAACTAAATGTTAAAAATTATAATGATTCCTATATTTCATGAAAGAGAGTTTAGAATACGTTAATTCAAATGTAGAATGTGTTTTAAATTTTAAAACAAAAGTAAAGAGTATAAACTTCAGTATATGAGCATTTACCAAAACTCAATATTTTAGAAGGGTTAACCCACGATTTTGAAAAAATCAAAAATGAAAATCTGGTTTTAATGTATAGTTTCATCGAGCACTGACATAAGATGATGGTCAAAGAGGTTTGAACCTTTGTTGCCTCCATTTCTCTAGAAAATGAAGATTTTATAATGGTAATTCCACTAATTTAGGCAGATATGAAATTTTACTAAACTAAATGTTAAAAATTATAATGATTCCTATATTTCATGAAAGAGAGTTTAGAATACAAATGTAGAATGTGTTTTAAATTTTAAAACAAAAGTAAAGAGTATAAACTTCAGTATATAGAGCATTTACCAAAACTCAATATTTTAGAAGGGTTAACCCACGGATTTTGAAAAAATCAAAATATGAAAATCTGGTTTTAATGTATAGTTTCATCGAGCACTGACATAAGATGATGGTCAAAGAGGTTTGAACCTTTGTTGCCTCCATTTCTAGAAAATGAAGATTTTATAATGGTAATTCCACTAATTTAGGCAGATATGAAATTTTACTAAACTAAATGTTAAAAATTATAATGATTCCTATATTTCATGAAAGAGAGTTTAGAATACGTTAATTCAAATGTAGAATGTGTTTTAAATTTTAAAACAAAAGTAAAGAGTATAAACTTCAGATATAGAGCATTTACCAAAACTCAATATTTTAAGGGTTAACCCACGGATTTTGAAAAATCAAAAATATGAAAATCTGGTTTTAATGTATAGTTTCATCGAGCACTGACATAAGATGATGGTCAAAGAGGTTTGAACCTTTGTTGCCTCCATTTCTAGAAAATGAAGATTTTATAATGGTAATTCCACTAATTTAGGTAGATATGAAATTTTACTAAACTAAATGTTAAAAATTATAATGATTCCTATATTTCATGAAAGAGAGTTTAGAATACGTTAATTCAAATGTAGAATGTGTTTTAAATTTTAAAACAAAAGTAAAGAGTATAAACTTCAGTATATAGAGCATTTAAAAACTCAATATTTTAGAAGGTTAACCCACGGATTTTGAAAAATTCAAAATATGAAAATCTGGTTTTAATGTATAGTTTCATCGAGCACTGACATAAGATGATGGTCAAAGAGGTTTGGAACCTTTGTTGCCTCCATTTCTCTAGAAAATGAAGATTTTATAATGGTAATTCCACTAATTTAGGCAGATATGAAATTTTACTAAACTAAATGTTAAAAATTATAATGATTCCTATATTTCATGAAAGAGAGTTTAGAATACGTTAATTCAAATGTAGAATGTGTTTTAAATTTTAAAACAAAAGTAAAGAGTATAAACTTCAGTATATAGAGCATTTACCAAAACTCAATATTTTAGAAGGGTTAACCCAGATTTTGAAAAAATTCAAAAATATGAAAATCTGGTTTTAATGTATAGTTTCATCGAGCACTGACATAAGATGATGGTCAAAGAGGTTTGAACCTTTGTTGCCTCCATTTCTCTAGAAAATGAAGATTTTATAATGGTAATTCCACTAATTTAGGCAGATATGAAATTTTACTAAACTAAATGTTAAAAATTATAATGATTCCTATATTTCATGAAAGAGAGTTTAGAATACGTTAATTCAAATGTAGAATGTGTTTTAAATTTTAAAACAAAAGTAAAGAGTATAAACTTCAGTATAGAGCATTTACCAAAACTCAATATTTTGAAGGGTTAACCCAGATTTTGAAAAATTCAAAAAATGAAAATCTGGTTTTAATGTATAGTTTCATCGAGCACTGACATAAGATGATGGTCAAAGAGGTTTGAACCTTTGTTGCCTCCATTTCTAGAAAATGAAGATTTTATAATGGTAATTCCACTAATTTAAGATATGAAATTTTACTAAACTAAATGTTAAAAATTATAATGATTCCTATATTTCATGAAAGAGAGTTTAGAATACGTTAATTCAAATGTAGAATGTGTTTTAAATTTTAAAACAAAAGTAAAGAGTATAAACTTCAGTATATAGAGCATTTACAAAACTCAATATTTTAGAAGGGTTAACCCACGATTTTGAAAAAATCAAAATATGAAAATCTGGTTTTAATGTATAGTTTCATTGAGCACTGACATAAGATGATGGTCAAAGAGGTTTAGAACCTTTGTTGCCCCCATTTCTAGAAAATGAAGATTTTATAATGGTAATTCCACTAATTTAGGCAAGATATGAAATTTTACTAAACTAAATGTTAAAAATTATAATGATTCCTATATTTCATGAAAGAGAGTTTAGAATACGTTAATTCAAATGTAGAATGTGTTTTAAATTTTAAAACAAAAGTAAAGAGTATAAACTTCAGTATATAGAGCATTTACCGTAAACTCAATATTTTAGAAGGGTTAACCCACGGATTTTGAAAAAATTCAAAAAATGAAAATCTGGTTTTAATGTATAGTTTCATCGAGCACTGACATAAGATGATGGTCAAAGAGGTTTGAACCTTTGTTGCCTCCATTTCTAGAAAATGAAGATTTTATAATGGTAATTCCACTAATTTAGGCAAGATATGAAATTTTACTAAACTAAATGTTAAAAATTATAATGATTCCTATATTTCATGAAAGAGAGTTTAGAATACGTTAATTCAAATGTAGAATGTGTTTTAAATTTTAAAACAAAAGTAAAGAGTATAAACTTCAGTATATAGAGCATTTACCAAAACTCAATATTTTAGAAGGGTTAACCCACGGATTTTGAAAAAAAAAAAATATGAAAATCTGGTTTTAATGTATAGTTTCATCGAGCACTGACATAAGATGATGGTCAAAGAGGTTTGAACCTTTGTTGCCTCCATTTCTAGAAAATGAAGATTTTATAATGGTAATTCCACTAATTTAGGCAATATGAAATTTTACTAAACTAAATGTTAAAAATTATAATGATTCCTATATTTCATGAAAGAGAGTTTAGAATACGTTAATTCAAATGTAGAATGTGTTTTAAATTTTAAAACAAAAGTAAAGAGTATAAACTTCAGTATATAGAGCATTTACCTAAAACTCAATATTTTAGAAGGGTTAACCCAGATTTTGAAAAAAATCAAAAATATGAAAATCTGGTTTTAATGTATAGTTTCATCGAGCACTGACATAAGATGATGGTCAAAGAGGTTTGAACCTTTGTTGCCTCCATTTCTAGAAAATGAAGATTTTATAATGGTAATTCCACTAATTTAGGCAAGATATGAAATTTTACTAAACTAAATGTTAAAAATTATAATGATTCCTATATTTCATGAAAGAGAGTTTAGAATACGTAATTAATGTGTGTGTTTTAAATTTTAAAACAAAAGTAAAGAGTATAAACTTCAGTATATAGAGCATTTACAAAACTCAATATTTTAAGGGTTAACCCACGATTTTGAAAAATTCAAAAATATGAAAATCTGGTTTTAATGTATAGTTTCATCGAGCACTGACATAAGATGATGGTCAAAGAGGTTTGAACCTTTGTTGCCTCCATTTCTAGAAAATGAAGATTTTATAATGGTAATTCCACTAATTTAGGCAAGATATGAAATTTTACTAAACTAAATGTTAAAAATTATAATGATTCCTATATTTCATGAAAGAGAGTTTAGAATACGTTAATTCAAATGTAGAATGTGTTTTAAATTTTAAAACAAAAGTAAAGAGTATAAACTTCAGTATATAGAGCATTTATAAAACTCAATATTTTAGAAGGTTAACCCAGGATTTTGAAAAATTCAAAAATATGAAAATCTGGTTTTAATGTATAGTTTCATCGAGCACTGACATAAGATGATGGTCAAAGAGGTTTGAACCTTTGTTGCCTCCATTTCTAGAAAATGAAGATTTTATAATGGTAATTCCACTAATTTAGGCAAGATATGAAATTTTACTAAACTAAATGTTAAAAATTATAATGATTCCTATATTTCATGAAAGAGAGTTTAGAATACGTTAATTCAAATGTAGAATGTGTTTTAAATTTTAAAACAAAAGTAAAGAGTATAAACTTCAGATATAGAGCATTTACCAAAACTCAATATTTTAGAAGGGTTAACCCACGGATTTTGAAAAATTCAAAATATGAAAATCTGGTTTTAATGTATAGTTTCATCGAGCACTGACATAAGATGATGGTCAAAGTGGTTTGGAACCTTTGTTGCCTCCATTTCTCTAGAAAATGAAGATTTTATAATGGTAATTCCACTAATTTAGGCAAGATATGAAATTTTACTAAACTAAATGTTAAAAATTATAATGATTCCTATATTTCATGAAAGAGAGTTTAGAATACGTTAATTCAAATGTAGAATGTGTTTTAAATTTTAAAACAAAAGTAAAGAGTATAAACTTCAGTATATAGAGCATTTACTAAAACTCAATATTTTAGAAGGGTTAACCCACTGATTTTGAAAAATTCAAAAAATGAAAATCTGGTTTTAATGTATAGTTTCATCGAGCACTGACATAAGATGATGGTCAAAGTGGTTTGGAACCTTTGTTGCCTCCATTTCTCTAGAAAATGAAGATTTTATAATGGTAATTCCACTAATTTAGGCAGATATGAAATTTTACTAAACTAAATGTTAAAAATTATAATGATTCCTATATTTCATGAAAGAGAGTTTAGAATACGTTAATTCAAATGTAGAATGTGTTTTAAATTTTAAAACAAAAGTAAAGAGTATAAACTTCAGTATATAGAGCATTTACAAAACTCAATATTTTAGAAGGGTTAACCCAGATTTTGAAAAATTCAAAAATATGAAAATCTGGTTTTAATGTATAGTTTCATCGAGCACTGACATAAGATGATGGTCAAAGAGGTTTGAACCTTTGTTGCCTCCATTTCTCTAGAAAATGAAGATTTTATAATGGTAATTCCACTAATTTAGGCATATGAAATTTTACTAAACTAAATGTTAAATTATAATCCTATATTTCATGAAAGAGAGTTTAGAATACGTTAATTCAAATGTAGAATGTGTTTTAAATTTTAAAACAAAAGTAAAGTATAAACTTCAGATATAGAGCATTTACTAAAACTCAATATTTTAGAAGGGTTAACCCACGATTTTGAAAAAATTCAAAAAATGAAAATCTGGTTTTAATGTATAGTTTCATCGAGCACTGACATAAGATGATGGTCAAAGAGGTTTGAAACCTTTGTTGCCTCCATTTCTAGAAAATGAAGATTTTATAATGGTAATTCCACTAATTTAGGCAATATGAAATTTTACTAAACTAAATGTTAAAAATTATAATGATTCCTATATTTCATGAAAGAGAGTTTAGAATACGTTAATTCAAATGTAGAATGTGTTTTAAATTTTAAAACAAAAGTAAAGAGTATAAACTTCAGTATATAGAGCATTTACCAAAACTCAATATTTTAAGGGTTAACCCACGATTTTGAAAAAAAAAAAAAATCTGGTTTTAATGTATAGTTTCATCGAGCACTGACATAAGATGATGGTCAAAGAGGTTTGAACCTTTGTTGCCTCCATTTCTAGAAAATGAAGATTTTATAATGGTAATTCCACTAATTTAGGCAAGATATGAAATTTTACTAAACTAAATGTTAAAAATTATAATGATTCCTATATTTCATGAAAGAGAGTTTAGAATACGTTAGTAAATGTGTTTTAAATTTTAAAACAAAAGTAAAGAGTATAAACTTCAGTATATAGAGCATTTACCTAAAACTCAATATTTTAAGGGTTAACCCACGGATTTTGAAAAAAATTCAAAAATATGAAAATCTGGTTTTAATGTATAGTTTCATCGAGCACTGACATAAGATGATGGTCAAAGAGGTTTGAACCTTTGTTGCCTCCATTTCTCTAGAAAATGAAGATTTTATAATGGTAATTCCACTAATTTAGGCAAGATATGAAATTTTACTAAACTAAATGTTAAAAATTATAATGATTCCTATATTTCATGAAAGAGAGTTTAGAATACGTTAATTCAAATGTAGAATGTGTTTTAAATTTTAAAACAAAAGTAAAGAGTATAAACTTCAGATATAGAGCATTTAAAAACTCAATATTTTAGAAGGGTTAACCCACGGATTTTGAAAAATTCAAAAATATGAAAATCTGGTTTTAATGTATAGTTTCATCGAGCACTGACATAAGATGATGGTCAAAGAGGTTTGAACCTTTGTTGCCTCCATTTCTCTAGAAAATGAAGATTTTATAATGGTAATTCCACTAATTTAGGCAGATATGAAATTTTACTAAACTAAATGTTAAAAATTATAATGATTCCTATATTTCATGAAAGAGAGTTTAGAATACGTTAATTCAAATGTAGAATGTGTTTTAAATTTTAAAACAAAAGTAAAGAGTATAAACTTCAGATATAGAGCATTTACGAAAACTCAATATTTTAGAAGGGTTAACCCAATGATTTTGAAAAAATCAAAAAATGAAAATCTGGTTTTAATGTATAGTTTCATCGAGCACTGACATAAGATGATGGTCAAAGAGGTTTGGAACCTTTGTTGCCTCCATTTCTCTAGAAAATGAAGATTTTATAATGGTAATTCCACTAATTTAGGCAGATATGAAATTTTACTAAACTAAATGTTAAAAATTATAATGATTCCTATATTTCATGAAAGAGAGTTTAGAATACGTTAATTCAAATGTAGAATGTGTTTTAAATTTTAAAACAAAAGTAAAGAGTATAAACTTCAGTATATAGAGCATTTACCAAAACTCAATATTTTAGAAGGGTTAACCCACGGATTTTGAAAAAAATCAAAATATGAAAATCTGGTTTTAATGTATAGTTTCATCGAGCACTGACATAAGATGATGGTCAAAGAGGTTTGAACCTTTGTTGCCTCCATTTCTAGAAAATGAAGATTTTATAATGGTAATTCCACTAATTTAGGCAAGATGAAATTTTACTAAACTAAATGTTAAAAATTATAATGATTCCTATATTTCATGAAAGAGAGTTTAGAATACGTTAATTCAAATGTAGAATGTGTTTTAAATTTTAAAACAAAAGTAAAGAGTATAAACTTCAGTATATAGAGCATTTACCAAAACTCAATATTTTAAGGGTTAACCCACGATTTTGAAAAATTCAAAATATGAAAATCTGGTTTTAATGTATAGTTTCATCGAGCACTGACATAAGATGATGGTCAAAGAGGTTTGAACCTTTGTTGCCTCCATTTCTCTAGAAAATGAAGATTTTATAATGGTAATTCCACTAATTTAGGCAAGATATGAAATTTTACTAAACTAAATGTTAAAAATTATAATGATTCCTATATTTCATGAAAGAGAGTTTAGAATACGTTAATTCAAATGTAGAATGTGTTTTAAATTTTAAAACAAAAGTAAAGAGTATAAACTTCAGATATAGAGCATTTACTAAAACTCAATATTTTAGAAGGTTAACCACGATTTTGAAAAATTCAAAAATATGAAAATCTGGTTTTAATGTATAGTTTCATCGAGCACTGACATAAGATGATGGTCAAAGAGGTTTGGAACCTTTGTTGCCTCCATTTCTAGAAAATGAAGATTTTATAATGGTAATTCCACTAATTTAGGCAAGATATGAAATTTTACTAAACTAAATGTTAAAAATTATAATGATTCCTATATTTCATGAAAGAGAGTTTAGAATACGTTAATTCAAATGTAGAATGTGTTTTAAATTTTAAAACAAAAGTAAAGAGTATAAACTTCAGTATATAGAGCATTTACCAAAACTCAATATTTTAGAAGGTTAACTGATTTTGAAAAAAATCAAAAATATGAAAATCTGGTTTTAATGTATAGTTTCATCGAGCACTGACATAAGATGATGGTCAAAGAGGTTTGGAACCTTTGTTGCCTCCATTTCTCTAGAAAATGAAGATTTTATAATGGTAATTCCACTAATTTAGGCAAGATATGAAATTTTACTAAACTAAATGTTAAAAATTATAATGATTCCTATATTTCATGAAAGAGAGTTTAGAATACGTTAATTCAAATGTAGAATGTGTTTTAAATTTTAAAACAAAAGTAAAGAGTATAAACTTCAGATATAGAGCATTTACCAAAACTCAATATTTTGAAGGGTTAACCCAGATTTTGAAAAATTCAAAATATGAAAATCTGGTTTTAATGTATAGTTTCATCGAGCACTGACATAAGATGATGGTCAAAGAGGTTTGAACCTTTGTTGCCTCATTTCTAGAAAATGAAGATTTTATAATGGTAATTCCACTAATTTAGGCAGATATGAAATTTTACTAAACTAAATGTTAAAAATTATAATGATTCCTATATTTCATGAAAGAGAGTTTAGAATACGTTAATTCAAATGTAGAATGTGTTTTAAATTTTAAAACAAAAGTAAAGAGTATAAACTTCAGTATATAGCATTTACCAAAACTCAATATTTTAAGGGTTAACCTAATGATTTTGAAAAATTCAAAAAATGAAAATCTGGTTTTAATGTATAGTTTCATCGAGCACTGACATAAGATGATGGTCAAAGAGGTTTGAACCTTTGTTGCCTTTCTCTAGAAAATGAAGATTTTATAATGGTAATTCCACTAATTTAGGCAAGATATGAAATTTTACTAAACTAAATGTTAAAAATTATAATGATTCCTATATTTCATGAAAGAGAGTTTAGAATACGTTAATTCAAATGTAGAATGTGTTTTAAATTTTAAAACAAAAGTAAAGAGTATAAACTTCAGTATAGAGCATTTACCAAAACTCAATATTTTAGAAGGGTTAACCCACGGATTTTGAAAAAATTCAAAATATGAAAATCTGGTTTTAATGTATAGTTTCATCGAGCACTGACATAAGATGATGGTCAAAGAGGTTTGAAACTTTGTTGCCTCCATTTCTAGAAAATGAAGATTTTATAATGGTAATTCCACTAATTTAGGCAAGATATGAAATTTTACTAAACTAAATGTTAAAAATTATAATGATTCCTATATTTCATGAAAGAGAGTTTAGAATACGTTAATTCAAATGTAGAATGTGTTTTAAATTTTAAAACAAAAGTAAAGAGTATAAACTTCAGTATATGAGCATTTACAAAACTCAATATTTTGAAGGGTTAACCCAATGATTTTGAAAAATTCAAAAAATGAAAATCTGGTTTTAATGTATAGTTTCATCGAGCACTGACATAAGATGATGGTCAAAGAGGTTTGAACCTTTGTTGCCTCCATTTCTCTAGAAAATGAAGATTTTATAATGGTAATTCCACTAATTTAGGCAGATATGAAATTTTACTAAACTAAATGTTAAAAATTATAATGATTCCTATATTTCATGAAAGAGAGTTTAGAATACGTTAATTCAAATGTAGAATGTGTTTTAAATTTTAAAACAAAAGTAAAGAGTATAAACTTCAGTATATAGCATTTACCGAAAACTCAATATTTTAGAAGGGATTAACCCACAGATTTTGAAAAAAATTCAAAAATATGAAAATCTGGTTTTAATGTATAGTTTCATCGAGCACTGAAATAAGATGATGGTCAAAGAGGTTTGAACCTTTGTTGCCTCCATTTCTCTAGAAAATGAAGATTTTATAATGGTAATTCCACTAATTTAGGCAAGATATGAAATTTTACTAAACTAAATGTTAAAAATTATAATGATTCCTATATTTCATGAAAGAGAGTTTAGAATACGTTAATTCAAATGTAGAATGTGTTTTAAATTTTAAAACAAAAGTAAAGAGTATAAACTTCAGTATATAGAGCATTTACCAAAACTCAATATTTTAGAAGGGTTAACCACGGATTTTGAAAAAAATCAAAAATATGAAAATCTGGTTTTAATGTATAGTTTCATCGAGCACTGACATAAGATGATGGTCAAAGAGGTTTGAACCTTTGTTGCCTCCATTTCTAGAAAATGAAGATTTTATAATGGTAATTCCACTAATTTAGGCAAGATATGAAATTTTACTAAACTAAATGTTAAAAATTATAATGATTCCTATATTTCATGAAAGAGAGTTTAGAATACGTTAATTCAAATGTAGAATGTGTTTTAAATTTTAAAACAAAAGTAAAGAGTATAAACTTCAGATATAGAGCATTTACTAAAACTCAATATTTTGAAGGGTTAACCCACGGATTTTGAAAAATTCAAAAATATGAAAATCTGGTTTTAATGTATAGTTTCATCGAGCACTGACATAAGATGATGGTCAAAGAGGTTTGAACCTTTGCCTCCATTTCTCTAGAAAATGAAGATTTTATAATGGTAATTCCACTAATTTAGGCAGATATGAAATTTTACTAAACTAAATGTTAAAAATTATAATGATTCCTATATTTCATGAAAGAGAGTTTAGAATACGTTAATTCAAATGTAGAATGTGTTTTAAATTTTAAAACAAAAGTAAAGAGTATAAACTTCAGTATATTTATAAAACTCAATATTTTAAGGGTTAACCCACGATTTTGAAAAATTCAAAAATATGAAAATCTGGTTTTAATGTATAGTTTCATCGAGCACTGACATAAGATGATGGTCAAAGAGGTTTGAACCTTTGTTGCCTCCATTTCTAGAAAATGAAGATTTTATAATGGTAATTCCACTAATTTAAGATATGAAATTTTACTAAACTAAATGTTAAAAATTATAATGATTCCTATATTTCATGAAAGAGAGTTTAGAATAATTCAAATGTAGAATGTGTTTTAAATTTTAAAACAAAAGTAAAGAGTATAAACTTCAGTATATAGAGCATTTACAAAACTCAATATTTTGGGGTTAACCCACGATTTTGAAAAAAATTCAAAAATATGAAAATCTGGTTTTAATGTATAGTTTCATCGAGCACTGACATAAGATGATGGTCAAAGAGGTTTGAACCTTTGTTGCCTCCATTTCTAGAAAATGAAGATTTTATAATGGTAATTCCACTAATTTAGGCAAGATATGAAATTTTACTAAACTAAATGTTAAAAATTATAATGATTCCTATATTTCATGAAAGAGAGTTTAGAATACGTTAATTCAAATGTAGAATGTGTTTTAAATTTTAAAACAAAAGTAAAGAGTATAAACTTCAGTATATAGAGCATTTACCAAAACTCAATATTTTAGGGTTAACCTAACTGATTTTGAAAAATTCAAAATATGAAAATCTGGTTTTAATGTATAGTTTCATCGAGCACTGACATAAGATGATGGTCAAAGAGGTTTGGAACCTTTGTTGCCTCCTCTAGAAAATGAAGATTTTATAATGGTAATTCCACTAATTTAGGCAAGATATGAAATTTTACTAAACTAAATGTTAAAAATTATAATGATTCCTATATTTCATGAAAGAGAGTTTAGAATACGTTAATTCAAATGTAGAATGTGTTTTAAATTTTAAAACAAAAGTAAAGAGTATAAACTTCAGATATAGAGCATTTACCAAAACTCAATATTTTAAGGGTTAACCCACGATTTTGAAAAAATTCAAAAATATGAAAATCTGGTTTTAATGTATAGTTTCATCGAGCACTGACATAAGATGATGGTCAAAGAGGTTTGAAACCTTTGTTGCCTCCATTTCTCTAGAAAATGAAGATTTTATAATGGTAATTCCACTAATTTAGGCAGATATGAAATTTTACTAAACTAAATGTTAAAAATTATAATGATTCCTATATTTCATGAAAGAGAGTTTAGAATACGTTAATTCAAATGTAGAATGTGTTTTAAATTTTAAAACAAAAGTAAAGAGTATAAACTTCAGTATATAGAGCATTTAACAAAACTCAATATTTTAGAAGGGTTAACCCACGGATTTTGAAAAAATTCAAAAAATGAAAATCTGGTTTTAATGTATAGTTTCATCGAGCACTGACATAAGATGATGGTCAAAGAGGTTTGAACCTTTGTTGCCTCCATTTCTAGAAAATGAAGATTTTATAATGGTAATTCCACTAATTTAGGTAGATATGAAATTTTACTAAACTAAATGTTAAAAATTATAATGATTCCTATATTTCATGAAAGAGAGTTTAGATACGTTAATTCAAATGTAGAATGTGTTTTAAATTTTAAAACAAAAGTAAAGAGTATAAACTTCAGTATATAGAGCATTTACAAAACTCAATATTTTAGAAGGGTTAACCAACGGATTTTGAAAAAAATCAAAAATATGAAAATCTGGTTTTAATGTATAGTTTCATCGAGCACTGACATAAGATGATGGTCAAAGAGGTTTGAACCTCCATTTCTAGAAAATGAAGATTTTATAATGGTAATTCCACTAATTTAGGCGATATGAAATTTTACTAAACTAAATGTTAAAAATTATAATGATTCCTATATTTCATGAAAGAGAGTTTAGAATACGTTAATTCAAATGTAGAATGTGTTTTAAATTTTAAAACAAAAGTAAAGAGTATAAACTTCAGATATAGAGCATTTACCTAAAACTCAATATTTTAAGGGTTAACCCACGGATTTTGAAAAATTCAAAAATATGAAAATCTGGTTTTAATGTATAGTTTCATCGAGCACTGACATAAGATGATGGTCAAAGAGGTTTGAACCTTTGTTGCCTCCATTTCTAGAAAATGAAGATTTTATAATGGTAATTCCACTAATTTAGGGATATGAAATTTTACTAAACTAAATGTTAAAAATTATAATGATTCCTATATTTCATGAAAGAGAGTTTAGAATACGTTAATTCAAATGTAGAATGTGTTTTAAATTTTAAAACAAAAGTAAAGAGTATAAACTTCAGTATATAGAGCATTTACCTAAAACTCAATATTTTAGGGTTAACCCAATGATTTTGAAAAAAATTCAAAATATGAAAATCTGGTTTTAATGTATAGTTTCATCGAGCACTGACATAAGATGATGGTCAAAGAGGTTTGAACCTTTGTTGCCTCCATTTCTAGAAATGAAGATTTTATAATGGTAATTCCACTAATTTAGGTGATATGAAATTTTA
Source organism: Brassica nigra (assembly GCA_016432835.1). Classification (NCBI taxonomy): domain Eukaryota; kingdom Viridiplantae; phylum Streptophyta; class Magnoliopsida; order Brassicales; family Brassicaceae; genus Brassica; species Brassica nigra. The sequence goes on from JAEACV010000607.1 coordinate 23,395, forward strand.
CTAAACTAAATGTTAAAAATTATAATGATTCCTATATTTCATGAAAGAGAGTTTAGAATACGTTAATTCAAATGTAGAATGTGTTTTAAATTTTAAAACAAAAGTAAAGAGTATAAACTTCAGTATATAGAGCATTTACCAAAACTCAATATTTTAGAAGGTTAACCCACGATTTTGAAAAATTCAAAAATATGAAAATCTGGTTTTAATGTATAGTTTCATCGAGCACTGACATAAGATGATGGTCAAAGAGGTTTGAACCTTTGTTGCCTCCATTTCTAGAAAATGAAGATTTTATAATGGTAATTCCACTAATTTAGGCAGATATGAAATTTTACTAAACTAAATGTTAAAAATTATAATGATTCCTATATTTCATGAAAGAGAGTTTAGAATACGTTAATTCAAATGTAGAATGTGTTTTAAATTTTAAAACAAAAGTAAAGAGTATAAACTTCAGATATAGAGCATTTACCAAACTCAATATTTTAAGGGTTAACCCAATGATTTTGAAAAAATCAAAATATGAAAATCTGGTTTTAATGTATAGTTTCATCGAGCACTGACATAAGATGATGGTCAAAGAGGTTTGAACCTTTGTTGCCTCCATTTCTCTAGAAAATGAAGATTTTATAATGGTAATTCCACTAATTTAGGCAGATATGAAATTTTACTAAACTAAATGTTAAAAATTATAATGATTCCTATATTTCATGAAAGAGAGTTTAGAATACTTAATTCAAATGTAGAATGTGTTTTAAATTTTAAAACAAAAGTAAAGAGTATAAACTTCAGATATTTTACCAAAACTCAATATTTTAGAAGGGTTAACCCACTGATTTTGAAAAATTCAAAATATGAAAATCTGGTTTTAATGTATAGTTTCATCGAGCACTGACATAAGATGATGGTCAAAGAGGTTTGAACCTTTGTTGCCTCCATTTCTCTAGAAAATGAAGATTTTATAATGGTAATTCCACTAATTTAGGCATATGAAATTTTACTAAACTAAATGTTAAAAATTATAATGATTCCTATATTTCATGAAAGAGAGTTTAGAATACGTTAATTCAAATGTAGAATGTGTTTTAAATTTTAAAACAAAAGTAAAGAGTATAAACTTCAGTATATGAGCATTTACAAAACTCAATATTTTAAAGGTTAACCCACGGATTTTGAAAAAATCAAAAATGAAAATCTGGTTTTAATGTATAGTTTCATCGAGCACTGACATAAGATGATGGTCAAAGAGGTTTGAACCTTTGTTGCCTCCATTTCTCTAGAAAATGAAGATTTTATAATGGTAATTCCACTAATTTAGGCAAGATATGAAATTTTACTAAACTAAATGTTAAAAATTATAATGATTCCTATATTTCATGAAAGAGAGTTTAGAATACGTTAATTCAAATGTAGAATGTGTTTTAAATTTTAAAACAAAAGTAAAGAGTATAAACTTCAAGATATGAGCATTTAATAAAACTCAATATTTTGAAGGGTTAACCTAATGATTTTGAAAAATTCAAAATATGAAAATCTGGTTTTAATGTATAGTTTCATCGAGCACTGACATAAGATGATGGTCAAAGAGGTTTGAAACCTTTGCCTCCATTTCTAGAAAATGAAGATTTTATAATGGTAATTCCACTAATTTAGGCATATGAAATTTTACTAAACTAAATGTTAAAAATTATAATGATTCCTATATTTCATGAAAGAGAGTTTAGAATACGTTAATTCAAATGTAGAATGTGTTTTAAATTTTAAAACAAAAGTAAAGAGTATAAACTTCAGATATAGAGCATTTACAAAACTCAATATTTTAAGGGGTTAACCACTGGATTTTGAAAAAATTCAAAAATATGAAAATCTGGTTTTAATGTATAGTTTCATCGAGCACTGACATAAGATGATGGTCAAAGAGGTTTGAACCTTTGTTGCCTCCATTTCTCTAGAAAATGAAGATTTTATAATGGTAATTCCACTAATTTAGGCAAGATATGAAATTTTACTAAACTAAATGTTAAAATTATAATGATTCCTATATTTCATGAAAGAGAGTTTAGAATACGTTAATTCAAATGTAGAATGTGTTTTAAATTTTAAAACAAAAGTAAAGAGTATAAACTTCAGTATATAGATTTACCAAAACTCAATATTTTAAGGGTTAACCCACGGATTTTGAAAAAATTCAAAAATATGAAAATCTGGTTTTAATGTATAGTTTCATCGAGCACTGACATAAGATGATGGTAAAAGAGGTTTGGAACTTTGTTGCCTCCATTTCTCTAGAAAATGAAGATTTTATAAAGGTAATTCCACTAATTTAGGGTAGATATGAAATTTTACTAAACTAAATGTTAAAAATTATAATGATTCCTATATTTCATGAAAGAGAGTTTAGAATACGTTAATCAAATGTAGAATGTGTTTTAAATTTTAAAACAAAAGTAAAGAGTATAAACTTCAGTATATAAGCATTTATAAAACTCAATATTTTAGAAGGGGTTAACCCACGGATTTTGAAAAATTCAAAAAATGAAAATCTGGTTTTAATGTATAGTTTCATCGAGCACTGACATAAGATGATGGTCAAAGAGGTTTGAACCTTTGTTGCCTCCATTTCTAGAAAATGAAGATTTTATAATGGTAATTCCACTAATTTAGGCAAGATATGAAATTTTACTAAACTAAATGTTAAAAATTATAATGATTCCTATATTTCATGAAAGAGAGTTTAGAATACGTTAATTCAAATGTAGAATGTGTTTTAAATTTTAAAACAAAGTAGAGTAAACTTCAAGTATATAGAGCATTTACCAAAACTCAATATTTTAAGGGTTAACCCACGATTTTGAAAAAAAAAAATGAAAATCTGGTTTTAATGTATAGTTTCATCGAGCACTGACATAAGATGATGGTCAAAGAGGTTTGAACCTTTGTTGCCTCCATTTCTAGAAAATGAAGATTTTATAATGGTAATTCCACTAATTTAGGCAGATATGAAATTTTACTAAACTAAATGTTAAAAATTATAATGATTCCTATATTTCATGAAAGAGAGTTTAGAATACGTTAATTCAAATGTAGAATGTGTTTTAAATTTTAAAACAAAAGTAAAGAGTATAAACTTCAGTATATAGCATTTACCAAAACTCAATATTTTAGAAGGTTAACCTAATGGATTTTGAAAAATTCAAAAAATGAAAATCTGGTTTTAATGTATAGTTTCATCGAGCACTGACATAAGATGATGGTCAAAGAGGTTTGAAACCTTTGTTGCCTCCATTTCTAGAAAATGAAGATTTTATAATAATTCCACTAATTTAGGCAGGATATGAAATTTTACTAAACTAAATGTTAAAAATTATAATGATTCCTATATTTCATGAAAGAGAGTTTAGAATACGTTAATTCAAATGTAGAATGTGTTTTAAATTTTAAAACAAAAGTAAAGAGTATAAACTTCAGTATATAGAGCATTTACCAAAACTCAATATTTTGTAGGGTTAACCCACGGATTTTGAAAAATTCAAAAATATGAAAATCTGGTTTTAATGTATAGTTTCATCGAGCACTGACATAAGATGATGGTCAAAGAGGTTTGAAACCTTTGTTGCCTCCATTTCTCTAGAAAATGAAGATTTTATAATGGTAATTCCACTAATTTAGGCAGATATGAAATTTTACTAAACTAAATGTTAAAAAATTATAATGATTCCTATATATCATGAAAGAGAGTTTAGAATACGTTAATTCAAATGTAGAATGTGTTTAAATTTTAAAACAAAAGTAAAGAGTATAAACTTCAGTATATTGAGCATTTACCAAAACTCAATATTTTAAGGGTTAACCCACGGATTTTGAAAAATTCAAAATATGAAAATCTGGTTTTAATGTATAGTTTCATCGAGCACTGACATAAGATGATGGTCAAAGAGGTTTGGAACCTTTGTTGCCTCCATTTCTCTAGAAAATGAAGATTTTATAACGGTAATTCCACTAATTTAGGCAAGATATGAAATTTTACTAAACTAAATGTTAAAAATTATAATGATTCCTATATTTCATGAAAGAGAGTTTAGAATACGTTAATTCAAATGTAGAATGTGTTTTAAATTTTAAACAAAAGAAGTAAAGAGTATAAACTTCATATAGATATTTACCTAAAACTCAATATTTTGAAGGGTTAACCCACATTTTGAAAAATTCAAAATATGAAAATCTGGTTTTAATGTATAGTTTCATCGAGCACTGACATAAGATGATGGTCAAAGAGGTTTGAACCTTTGTTGCCTCCATTTCTAGAAAATGAAGATTTTATAAAGGTAATTCCACTAATTTAGGTAGTATATGAAATTTTACTAAACTAAATGTTAAAAAATTATAATGATTCTATATTTCATGAAGAGAGTTTAGAATAATCTAAAATGTAGAATGTGTTTTAAATTTTAAAACAAAAGTAAAGAGTATAAACTTCAGTATATAGCATTTACAAAACTCAATATTTTGAAGGGTTAACCCACGGATTTTGAAAAAATCAAAAAAATGAAAATCTGGTTTTAATGTATAGTTTCATCGAGACCACTGCATAAGATGATGGTCAAAGAGGTTTGGAACCTTTGTTGCCTCATTTCTAGAAAATGAAGATTTTAAAGGTAATTCCACTAATTTAGGCGATATGAAATTTTACTAAACTAAATGTTAAAAATTATAATGACCTATATTCATGGTGAGTTTAATTAACTATCGTAGAATGTTTTTAAACGCGAAACAAAGTAAAAGTGAAACTTCAGTATATAGAGCATTTTCACTAAAACCAATATTTTGGGGTTAACCGATTTTGAAAAAAAAACAAAAATGAAAATCTGGTTTTATGTAGTTCTCATCTAGCACTGATATAAGATGATGGTCAGAGGTTTGGAACCTGTTGCTCCATTTCTCTCAAAAATGGAAGATTTTTAAGGTAATCCACTAATTGAAAGATATGAAATTTTACTAAACTAAATGTTAAAAATTATAATGATTCCTATATTTCAAGAAAGAGAGTTTAGAATACGTTAACTAATTTTAGAATGTGTTTTTAAATTTTGAAACAAAAGAAAGAGAGTATAAACTCGCATATAGAGTATTTACCCAAAACCACATTTTAAGGGTTAACCTAATGGATTTTAAAGCAAAATCAAAACAAAATCTGGTTTTAATGTATAGTTTCATCGAGCAGATGATAAGATGATATGGTGTTAGGTTTGAAACCTTTGTTTCCCATTTCTAGAAAATGAAGATTTTGCATTTGTAACCACTAATTTAGGTGAGGATGAATTTTACAAAACTAAATGTTAAAAAATTATAATGATCCTATATTTTGAATAGAGAGTTTATATTAATCAAAGTAGAATGTGTTTAAATTTAAAACGTAAAGCGAAGTAGATAAACTCAAGTATAGAAAGCATTTACCTAAAACTCAATATTTTAGAAGCGAAACCTAATGGATTTGAAAAAAAAACAAAAAATGAAAATTGGTTTTAATGTATAGTTTCATCGAGCACTGATATAAGATGATGGTCAAAAGGTTTGAACTTTGTTGCCTCCATTTCTTGAAAATGGAAGATTTTATAAAGGTAATTCACTAATTTAGGCAAGATATGAAATTTTACTAAACTAAATGTTAAAATTATAATGAT
>JAEACV010000098.1:0-37803 GCA_016432835.1 Brassica nigra
TTTTAAAAACCTTCATAAAGAAAAGAAATAAAAAATTATATTCATAATGAATAAGTGTATTTCATTTTAAAAAACAATTAAGAATAAAAAACAAGTTAAGAGCTCATTTTTAAATTAAAAATTATGCTTCTATTATCGATAATCATTTTACTCTATTTTAGAATTAAAAATAATGGCTGAGATGCTCTTAGAATTTTTAAGTGTACCAGTTATACACCTAGGGATGTATTTATATACACATTTTAATGGGACCAATAGTTACTTAGAATTGCTTAGGTGTACCTAGTTAGTTATACATGAACACACAAATGTACAGTGATCTACTGGGATCTTAATCCCTTTAAAATTGTCAAGCGTAGTCCTGTTTCTCCATTGCCATTAGCCTCTTAATGATTTTACTGCCTTGCCGTTGTTTCTTTTTGTTTTTCTTCAGACCTGATACTAGGGTTCTAAAGGACCTTCTTAAAGCTAAAATAATTTTAAAACCTGCAGCAAAAAGAAATAAAAATTCTATTCATATGAATAAGTGTATTTCATTTTTAAAACCAATTATTTAAAACAAGTTAAAGAGCCTTTTAAATTAAAATTATGCCTCTATTATCGATAATCGTATTTTACTCTATTTTAGAGTTAAAATAGCTATGGTCGGAGATGCTCTTAGAATTTTAAGTGTAATTAGCTATACACTAGGATGTATTTATATACACATTTTAATGGGACCAGATAGTTACTTAGAATTGCTTAGGTGTACCTAGTTAGTTATACATGGCAACAACAGCCATATGATCTATTGGGATCTTAATCCCTTTAAAATTGGTCAAGCTGTGGCAGTCCTGGCTCCGCCATTAGCCTGCGAATGATTTTACTTGCTCAGTTGTTTCTTTTTGTGTTTTTCAGACCGCCAGTGATAACTAGGTTCTAAAGGACCTTTTAAAGCTAAAATAATTTTAAAACCTTTGAGCAAAAAGAAAAATAAAATTCTATTCATATGAATAAGTGTATTTCATTTAAAAAAACAATTATTTAAAAAAATAAGTTAAAGAGCCATTTTAAATTAAAAATTATGCTTCTATTATCGATAATGTATTTTACTCTATTTTAGAGTTAAAATAGCTATGCTGGAGATGCTCTTAATTTCTTAGGTGTACCCAGCATATACACGTAGGGATGTATTTATATACACATTTTAATGGGACCGATAGTTACTTAGAATTGCTTTTGTTAACCTAGTAGTTATATATCATGCAACACAACAAACAATGATTGGCTGGGGATCTTAATCCCTTTAAAATTGCTCGCTGCATAGCTCGCTCTGGCTTGCCATTAGCCTGTAATGATTTGATCGTCTTGCCGTGTTTCTTTTGTGTTTTCAGACCGCCAGGATACTAGGGTTCTAAAGGACCTTCTTAAAGCTAAAATAATTTTAAAACCTGAAGCAAAAGAAAAAAAATTCTATTCATATGAATAAGTGTATTTCATTTTAAAAACCTAATTTAAAAACAAGTTAAAGAGCCATTTTAAATTAAAATTATGCCTATATTATCGATAATCGATTTTACTCTATTTTAGAGTTAAAAAAGCTATGGATGGAGATGCTCTTAATTTCTTGTACCTAGTTATACACGTAGGATGTATTTATATACACATTTTAATGGGACCCGATAGTTACTTAATTGCTTAAAGTTAGTTATACATGGCAACAACAAAAGATCTACCGGGATCTTAATCCCTTTAAAATGGTCAAACTGGCAGTCCTGCTCATTGCCATATTCTTCGCAAATGATTTTACCGCTCCGTTGTTTCTTTTGTGTTTTTCAGACCTGCCATTGATACTAGGTTCTAAAGGACCTTCTTAAAGCTAAAATAATTTTAAAACCTTTGCAGCAAAAGAAATAAAATTCATTCATATGAATAAGTGTATTTCATTTTTTAAAACCCTTAAAAAAAACAAGTTAAAGAGCCATTTTAAATTAAAATTATGCCTCTATTATCGATAATCAGATTTTACTCTATTTTGTAGTTAAAATAGCTATGGTGAGATGCTCTTAGAATTTCTTAGTGTACCCTATACACGTAGGATGTATTTATATACACATTTTAATGGGACCCAATAGTTACTTAGAATTGCTTTAGGTGGGTTAGTTATACATGGCAACGCAACAGCCTATGATCGTGGATCTTAATCCCTTTAAAATTGTCAAGCTGGCAGTCCCGCTCTCCGCCGCCATTAGCTCTGAATGATTTTATCTTGCAAGTGTTTCTTTTGTGTTTTCCAAACCTGCCATTGATACTAGGGTTCTAAAGGACCTTCAAAGCTAAAATAATTTTAAAACCTTTGCAGCAAAAGAAAAAAAAATTTATTCATATGAATAAGTATTTCATTTTTTAAAAAACCCTACTTAAAAAACAAGTTAAAGAGCCATTTTAAATTAAAAATTATGCCTCTATTATCGATAATCAGATTTTACTCTATTTTAGAGTTAAAATAGCTATGGCTGGAGATGCTCTTAGAATTTCTTAAGTGTGCTTAGTTATACACGAGGGATGTATTTATATACACATTTTAAGGACCCTATAGTTACTTAGAATTGCTTAGGTGTCCTAGTTAGTTATACATGGCAACGCAACAGCCTATGATCCCTTTAATCCCGGTCGGTTGCAGTCCGCCTTCTGCCATTAGCCTCGCAAATGATTTACATCGCTCTGCCGCTGTTTCTTTGTGTTTTTCAGACCAAGGATACTGTGGTTCTAAAGGACCTTCTTAAAGCTAAAATAATTTTAAAACCTTCAGCAAAAAGAAATAAAAATTCTATTCATATGAATAAGTGTATTTCATTTTTTTAAAAACAAGTTAAAGAGCCTTTTAAAATTTAAAAATTATGCCTCTATTATCGATAATCGTATTTTACTCTATTTTTGAGTTAAAAAAGTTATGGATGAGATGCTCTTAGAATTTCTTGTGTACCTATTATACGATGTATTTATATACACATTTTAATGGGACCATATAGTTACTTAGAATTGCTTAAAAACCTAGTTAGTTATACATGGCAACACAACAAATTTTATGATCGGCCGGGATCTTAATCCCTTTAAAATTGGTCAAGCGGGGCAGTCCTGCTCGGCTCGCCATTAGCCCTCAAATGATTTTACCCTTCACATGTTTTTTGTGTTTTTCAGACCTGCTGATACTAGGGTTCTAAAGGACCTTCTTAAAGCTAAAATAATTTTAAAAACTCATGCAGCAAAAGAAATAAAATTCTATTCATATGAATAAGTGTATTTCATTTTAAAAACCTAAAAAAAAACAAAAGAGCCATTTTAAATTAAAAAATATGCCTATATTATCGATATGTGATTTTACTCTATTTTAGAGTTAAAAAAGTTATGGATGGAGATGCTCTTAAATTCTTAGGTGTACCTAGTTATACACGTAGTGATGTATTTATATACACATTTTAATGGGACCAGATACTTTAATTGCTTAGTGTACCTAGTTAGTTATACATGGCAACACAAAGCCTACCGGGGATCTTAATCCCTTTAAAATTGGTCAAGCGGTGGCAGTCCCTTCGGCTGCCATTAGCCTCAAGAATGATTTTACTGTCTCACGTTGTTTTTTGTGTTTTCCAGACCTGCCATTGATACTAGGGTTCTAAAGGACCTTCTTAAACTAAAATAATTTTAAAACCTTTGCAGCAAAAGAAATAAAATTCTATTCATATGAATAAGTGTATTTCATTTTTTTAAAACCCTATTTAAAAAGTTAAAGAGCCATTTTAAATTAAAGATTATGCCTTTTATCAGATAACGATTTTACTCTATTTTAGAGTTAAAAATAGCTATGGCTGGAGATGCTCTTAGAATTTCTTAAGTGTACTTAGTTACACGAGGGATGTATTTATATGCACATTTTAATGGGACCCAATAGTTACTTAGAATTGCTTAGTGTACCTAGTTGTTATACATGGCAACAACAACCTATGATCGGTGGGGATCTTAATTTTAAAATTGGTCGCTGTGGCAGTCCTGGCTCCGCCATTAGCCCAAATGATTTTACCGCAATTTCTTTTGTGTTTTCCAAACCTGCCATACTAGGGTTCTAAAGGACCTTCTTAAAGCTAAAATAATTTTAAAACCTTTGCAAAAAGAAATAAAATTGTATTCATATGAATAAGTGTATTTCATTTTTTAAAAAAACTTATTAAAAAACAAGTTAAAGAGCCATTTTAAATTAAAAATTATGCCTCTATTATCGATCGATTTTACTCTATTTTAGAGTTAAAAATAGCTATGGCTGGAGATGCTCTTAGAATTCTTAAGTGTACTTAGTTATACACGTGGGATGTATTTATATGCACATTTTAATGGGACCCTATAGTTACTTGAATTGCTAGGTGTACCTAGTTAGTTATACATGGCAACTAAAGCCTATGATCTGGGATCTTAATCCCTTTAAAATTGGTCAAGGGTGGCAGTCCTCGCTCTTTGCCATTAGCTCGCAAATGATTTTAATCTTCTTGCAAGGTTTCTTTTTGTGTTTTTCAGACCCGCCAGGATACTTGGGTTCTAAAGGACCTTCTTAAAGCTAAAATAATTTTAAAACCTTTCAGCAAAAAGAAATAAAAATTCTATTCATATGAATAAGTGTATTTCATTTTTTTTAAAAAAACAAGTTAAAGAGCCTTTTAAAATTTAAAATTATACCTATATTATCGATAATCAGATTTTACTCTATTTTAGAGTTAAAAAAAGTTATGGATGAGATGCTCTTAATTTCTTAGTGTACCTAGTTATACACGTAGGGATGTATTTATATACACATTTTAATGGGACCATATAGTTACTTAGAATTGCTTAAGGTGTTAGTTTGTTATACATGGCAACACAACGCCTATGATCGCCGGGATCTTAATCCTTTAAAATTGGTCAAGTGGCAGTCCTGCTCTCGCTTGCCATTAGCTCCTGAAATGATTTTACCGCCTTTTTTTTTGTGTTTCAGACTGCCAGGATACTGTGGTTCTAAAGGATCTTCTTAAAGCTAAAATAATTTTAAAACCTTTGCAGCAAAAGAAATAAAATTCTATTCATATGAATAAGTGTATTTCATTTTAAAAAACAAAAAAAAAAAAAACAAGTTAAAGAGCCATTTTTAATTAAAATATTTCCTATATTATCAGATCAGAATTTACTCTATTTTAGAGTTAAAAAAGTTATGGATGAAGATGCTCTTAGAAATTCTTAGGTGTACTAGTTATACACGTAGTGATGTATTTATATACACATTTTAATGGGACCAGATAGTTACTTAGAATTGCTTAGTGTACCTAGTTAGTTATACATGGCAACACAACAAAGCCTATGATCTGATGGGATCTTAATCCCTTTAAAATTGGTCAAGCGGTGGCAGTCCAGCCTCCTCTTGCCATTAGCCTGCAAATGATTTTACTATCTGCCGATTTCTTTTTGTGTTTTCCAGACCGCCAAAGGATAAGGGTTCTAAAGGACCTTTTAAAGCTAAAATAATTTTAAAAACCTTGCAGCAAAAGAAATAAAAATTCTATTCATATGAATAGTGTATTTCATTTTTTAAAAACTAACGGTAATAAAAAACAAAGAGCCATTTTTAAATTAAAAATTATGCTTATATTATCGATAATCAGATTTTACTCTATTTTAGTAATTAAATGCCATTGGATGGTACTTTATAGTATTTATATGTACATTTTAATGGGACCAATAGTTGTTTAGAACCTTTAAATACATGGAAGGCACAACAGCCATGATCACTGGATCTTAATCCCTTTAAAATTGGTCAAGGGTGGCAGTCCTGCTTTCCTGATTGCCATTAGCTCAGAAATGATTTTACTGGGTTTCATTGTTTTTGTGTTTTGACCTCGCCAGGATACTGTGGTTCTAAAGGATCTTCTTAAAGCTAAAATAATTTTAAAACCTTTGCAGAAAAAAGAAATAAAATTCTATTCATTTGAATATGTATTTCATTTTTTTAAAACCATAAAAAACAAGTTAAAGAGCCCATTTTAAATTAAAAATTATGCCTCTATTATCGATAATGTATTTTACTCTATTTTAGAAAAAAATAGCTATGGCTGGAGATGCTCTTAGAATTTCTTAAGGTACTTAGTTATACACGTAGGGATGTATTTATATACACATTTTAATGGGACCAATAGTTACTTAGAATTGCTTGTGTGTACCTAGTTAGTTATACATGGCAACGCAAAGCCTATGATCGGTGGGATCTTAATCCCTTTAAAATTGGTCAAGCTGTGGCAGTCCTGCCTCCGCTTCCATTAGCCCTAATGATTTTACTGCCTTGTCGTGTTTTTTTTTGTGTTTTTAAGACCTGCTAGTGATACTAGGTTCAAAGGAACTTTTAAAGCTAAAATAATTTTAAAACCTTTGCAGCAAAAGAAATAAAAATTCTATTCATTTAATAAGTGTATTTCATTTAAAAAAACAACAAGAAAAAATAAGTTAAAGAGCCATTTTAAATTAAAAATTATTATATTATCGATAATCAGATTTTACTCTATTTTAGAGTTAAATTAGCTATGGCTGGAGATGCTCTTAGAATTTCTGTAAATTATAATATCGTAGGGATGTATATACACATTTTAATGGGACCGATAGTTACTTAGAATTGCTTAGTGTACCTAGTTAGTTATACATGGCAACACAATGCCAATGATTACTGGGATCTTAATCCCTTTAAAATTCAATGTGGCGCTTCCGGCTTGCCATTAGCCTCAAGAAATGATTTTACTGTCTCGCAGTGTTTCTTTTTGTGTTTTTCAGACTCAGAGTGATACTGGGTTCTAAAGGACCTTCTTAAAGCTAAAATATTTTTAAAACCTTGAAGCAAAAAGAAAGAAAAATTCTATTCATATGAATATGTATTTCATTTTAAAAAACCTAAGGTAAAAAACAAAAGAGCCATTTTAAATTAAAATTATGCCTATATTATCGATAATCGATTTTACTCTATTTTAGAGTTAAAAAAGTTATGGATGGAGATGCTCTAGAATTTCTAAAATTCTAGTTATACATGGGATGTATTTATATACACATTTTAATGGGACCCGATAGTTACTTTAGAATTGCTTAGGTGTACCTAGTTAGTTATACATGGCAACACAAAAGCCTACCGGGATCTTAATCCCTTTAAAATTGGTAAACGGTGGCAGTCCCGGCTTCTACATTAGCTCTGAAATGATTTTATCTTCTCGCTGTTGTTTCTTTTTGTGTTTTCCAGACCTGCCATTGATACTAGGTTCTAAAGGACCTTCTTAAAGCTAAAATAATTTTAAAACCTTTGCAGCAAAAGAAATAAAAATTCTATTCATATGAATAAGTGTATTTCATTTTTAAAACCTACAAAACAAGTTAAAGAGCCATTTTAAATTAAAAATTATGCCTCTTTATCGATATCAGATTTTACTCTATTTTAGAGTTAAAATAGCTATGGCTGGAGATGCTCTTAGAATTTCTTAAGTAATTTAGTTACACACGGGATGTATTTATATACACATTTTAATGGGACCCAATAGTTACTTAGAATTGCTTAGGTGTACCTAGTTATTATACATGGCAACGCAACAGCCTATGATCGGTGGGATCTTAATCCCTTTAAAATTGGTCAAGCTGGCAGTCCCGCTTGCCATTAGCCCTAAATGATTTTACTGCCTCAAGTGTTTCGTTTTCCACCATTAATGTAGGGTTCTAAAGGACCTTCTTAAAGCTAAAATAATTTTAAAACCTTGCAGCAAGAAACAAAATTGTATTCATATGAATAGTGTATTTCATTTTTTTAAAACCCTACGGTAAAACAAGTTAAAGAGCCATTTTAAATTAAAAATTATGCTCTATTATCGATAATGTATTTTACATTATTTTAGAGTTAAAATAGCTATGGCGGAGATGCTAATAGAATTTCTTAAGTGTACTTAGTTATACACGGGATGTATTTATATACACATTTTAATGGGACCCTATAGTTACTTTGAATTGCTTAGTGTACCTAGTTAGTTATACATGGCAAACGCAACAGCCTATGATCGGCGGGATCTTAATCCCTTTAAAATTGGTCAAGCGTGGCAGTCCCTGCCTCCGCTTGCCATTAGCCCCAAAATGATTTTACTTCTTGCCAGTGTTTCTTTTGTGTTTTCCAGACCCGCCATTATACTGGTTCTAAAGGACCTTCTTAAAGCTAAAATAATTTTAAAAACCTTTGCAGCAAAAGAAATAAAATTCTATTCATATGAATAAGTGTATTTCATTTTTAAAACCCTACGGTAAAAAAAACAAGTTAAAGAGCCATTTTTAAATTAAAAATTATGCCTCTATTATCGATATCGTGATTTTACTCTATTTTAGAGTTAAAATAGCTATGGCTAGAGATGCTCATAGAATTTCTTAAGTGTACTTAGTTATACACGAGGGATGTATTTATATGCACATTTTAATGGGACCCAATAGCTTAGAATTGCTTAAGGTTCCTAGTTAGTTATACATGGCAACGCAACAGCCTATGATCGGCTGGGATCTTAATCCCTTTAAAATTGGTCAAGCGGTGGCAGTCCTGGCTCCGCTTGCCATTAGCCTAAATGATTTTAATGCCTTCTGTTTCTTTTGTGTTTTTCAGACCTGCCAGATACTAGGGTTCTAAAGGACCTTCTTAAAGCTAAAATAATTTTAAAACCTTTCAGCAAAAGAAATAAAAATTCTATTCATATGAATAAGTGTATTTCATTTTTTTTAAAAAACAAGTTAAAGAGCCATTTTAAAATTTAAAATTATGCCTATATTATCGATAATCGATTTTACTCTATTTTAGAGTTAAAAAAGTTATGGATGAGATGCTCTTAGAATTTCTTTGTACCTAGTTATACACGTAGGGATGTATTTATATACACATTTTAATGGGACCATAGTTACTTAGAATTTAGGTGTACCTAGTTAGTTATACATGGCAAACACAAATCCTATGATCGGTGGGGATCTTAATCCCTTTAAAATTGGTCAAGCTGGCAGTCCTGGCCTCCGCTTGCCATTAGCCTGCAAATGATTTTACCTTGCTGCTCATGTTTTTGTGTTTTTCAGACCCAGTGATACTAGGTTCTAAAGGACCTTCTTAAAGCTAAAATAATTTTAAAACCTTTGCAGCAAAAGAAATAAAAATTCTATTCATATGAATAAGTGTATTTCATTTTAAAAACCTACGGTAAAAAACAAGTTAAAGAGCCATTTTAAATTAAAAATATGCCTATATTATCGATAATCAGATTTTACTCTATTTTAGAGTTAAAAAAGCTATGGATGAGATGCTCTAGAAATTCTTAGTGTACTTAGTTATACACGTAGGGATGTATTTATATACACATTTTAATGGGACCAGATAGTTACTTAGAATTGCTTAGTGTACCTAGTTAGTTATACATGGCAAACAAATGCCTATGATCGGCTGATCTTAATCCCTTTAAAATTGGTCAAGCGGTGGCAGTCCTGCTCTCCTGCCATTAGCCTGCAAATGATTTTACCTGCCTTGCCGTGTTTCTTTTTGTGTTTTCAGACCTGCCATTGATACTAGGGTTCTAAAGGACCTTCTTAAAGCTAAAATAATTTTAAAACCTTTGCAGCAAAGAAATAAAAATTCTATTCATATGAATAAGTGTATTTCATTTTTTTTAAAAAACAAGTTAAAGAGCCTTTTTAAATTAAAATTATGCCTATATTATCGATATCAGATTTTACTCTATTTTAGAGTTAAAAAGTTATGGATGAGATGCTCTTAGAATTTCTTAGGTGTACCTAGTTATACACGTAGGGATGTATTTATATACACATTTTAATGGGACCATATAGTTACTTAGAATTGCTTAGTGTACCTAGTTAGTTATACATGGCAACACAAAGCCTATGATCGGCCGGATCTTAATCCCTTTAAAATTGGTCAAGCGGTGGCAGTCCTTGCCTCCGCCATTAGCCTGCAAATGATTTTACTGCCTTTGCTTCTTTTGTGTTTTTCAGACCGCTGATACTAGGGTTCTAAAGGATCTTCTTAAAGCTAAAATAATTTTAAAACCTTTGCAGCAAAAGAAATAAAAATTCTATTCATATGAATAAGTGTATTTCATTTTAAAACCTACTAAAAAAAAACAAGTTAAAGAGCCATTTTTAATTAAAAATATGCCTATATTATCGATATCAGATTTTACTCTATTTTAGAGTTAAAAAAGTTATGGATGAAGATGCTCTTAGAAATTCTTAGGTGTACCTAGTTATACACGTAGTGATGTATTTATATACACATTTTAATGGGACCAGATAGTTACTTAGAATTGCTTAGGTGTACCTAGTTAGTTATACATGGCAACACAACAGCCTATGATCGGATGGGGATCTTAATCCCTTTAAAATTGGTCAAGCGGTGGCAGTCCTGGCTCTCCGCTTGCCATTAGCCTGCAAATGATTTTACTGCAGTATTTCTTAATGTGTTTTCCAGACCTGCCAGTGATACAAGGGTTCTAAAGGACCTTTTTAAAGCTAAAATAATTTTAAAAACCTTTGCAGCAAAAGAAATAAAAATTCTATTCATATGAATAGGTGTATTTCATTTTTTTAAAAAAACTACGGTAATAAAAACAAGTTACAGAGCCATTTTTAAATTAAAAATTATGCTTATATTATCAGATACTGTATTTTACTCTATTTTAGAATTAAAAATAGCTATGGATGGAGATGCTCTTAGAATTTCTTAAGTGTACTTAGTTATACACGTAGGGATGTATTTATATACACATTTTAATGGGTCCAATAGTTACTTAGAATTGCTTAGGTGTACCTAGTTAGTTATACATGGCAACACAACAGCCTATGATCGGCTGGGGATCTTAATCCCTTTAAAATTGGTCAAGCTGCAGTCCCTGCCTCCGATTGCCATTAGCCTCAAATGATTTTACCCTCTCAGTTGTTTCTTTTGTGTTTTTCAGACCTGCCAGTGATACTAGGGTTCTAAAGGATCTTCTTAAAGCTAAAATAATTTTAAAAACCTTTGCAGCAAAAGAAATAAAAATTCTATTCATTTGAATAAGTGTATTTCATTTTTTTTTAAAACCTATGGTAAAAAAAACAAGTTAAAGAGCCCTTTTTAAATTAAAAATTATGCCTCTATTATCGATACAGATTTTACTCTATTTTAGAGTTAAAATAGCTATGGCTGGAGATGCTCTTAAATTCTTAAGTGTACTTAGTTATACACGAGGGATGTATTTATATACACATTTTAATGGGACCCAATAGTTACTTAGAATTGCTTAGGTGTACCTAGTTAGTTATACATGGCAACGCAACAGCCTATGATCGGCTGGGGATCTTAATCCCTTTAAAATTGGTCAAGCGGTGGCAGTCCCTGCTCTCCCTGCCATTAGCCTCTAATGATTTTATCTCTCATGTTTTTTTGTGTTTTAAGACCGCTAGTGATACTGGGTTCTAAAGGAACTTCTTAAAGCTAAAATAATTTTAAAACCTTTGCAGCAAAAGAAATAAAAATTCTATTCATTTAATAAGTGTATTTCATTTAAAAAAACAAAAAAAAACAAGTTAAAGAGCCATTTTAAATTAAAAATTATGCTTATATTATCGATAATCAGATTTTACTCTATTTTAGAGTTAAAATAGCTATGGCTGGAGATGCTCTTAGAATTTCTTAGTGTACCTAGTTATACACGTAGGGATGTATTTATATACACATTTTAATGGGACCAGATAGTTACTTAGAATTGCTTAGTGTACCTAGTTAGTTATACATGGCAACACAACACCTATGATTGGTGGGATCTTAATCCCTTTAAAATTGGTCAAGCGTGGCAGCCGCTCTCTCTGCCATTAGCCTCAAAATGATTTTACTGCCTTGCCGTTGTTTCTTTTGTGTTTTTCAGACCTGCAGTGATACTAGGGTTCTAAAGGACCTTCTTAAAGCTAAAATAATTTTAAAACCTTTGAAGCAAAAGAAATAAAATTCTATTCATATGAATAAGTGTATTTCATTTTTAAAAAAACCTAAGGTAAAACAAGTTAAAGAGCCATTTTAAAATTAAAAATTATGCCTATATTATCGATAATCGATTTTACTCTATTTTAGAGTTAAAAAAGCTATGGATGGAGATGCTCTTAGAATTTCTTAGTGTAGTTATACACGAGGGATGTATTTATATACACATTTTAATGGGACCCGATACTTTAATTGCTTAGTAACCTAGTTAGTTATACATGGCAACACAAAAGCCTACTGGGATCTTAATCCCTTTAAAATTGGTCAAACGGTGGCACCTGCTCTCTCTTGCCATTAGCCTGCAAATGATTTTACCGTCTTGCTGCTGTTTCTTTTGTGTTTTCCGACTGCCATTGATACTAGGGTTCTAAAGGACCTTCTTAAAGCTAAAATAATTTTAAAACCTTTGCAGCAAAAGAAATAAAAATTCTATTCATATGAATAAGTGTATTTCATTTTTTAAAACCCTACGGTAAAACAAGTTAAAGAGCCATTTTAAATTAAAAATTATGCCTCTATTATCGATAATCAGATTTTACTCTATTTTAGAGTTAAAATAGCTATGGCTGGAGATGCTCATAGAATTTCTTAAGTGTAATAGTATACACGTAGGATGTATTTATATGCACATTTTAATGGGACCCAATAGTTACTTAGAATTGCTTAGGTACCTAGTTAGTTATACATGGCAACGCAACAGCCTATGATCGGTGGGGATCTTAATCCCTTTAAAATTGGTCAAGCGTGGCAGTCTGCCTCCTGCCATTAGCCTGCAAATGATTTTACTGTCTTGCCAGTGTTTCTTTTGTGTTTTCCAACCGCCATTAATACTAGGGTTCTAAAGGACCTTCAAAGCTAAAATAATTTTAAAACCTTTGCAGCAAAAGAAATAAAATTCTATTCATATGAATAAGTGTATTTCATTTTTTAAAACCCTACGGAAAAACAAGTTAAAGAGCCATTTTAAATTAAAAATTATGCCTCTATTATCGATATCAGATTTTACTCTATTTTAGAGTTAAAAATAGCTATGGCGGAGATGCTTAGAATTTCTTAGTGTACTTAGTTATACACGTTGGGATGTATTTATATGCACATTTTAATGGGACCCTATAGTTACTTGAATTGCTTAGGTGTACCTAGTTAGTTATACATGGCAACGCAACAGCCTATGATCGGTGGGATCTTAATCCCTTTAAAATTGGTCAAGCTGGCAGTCCTGCTCTCCGCCCATTAGCCTCTAATGATTTTATGCTCTTGTCGTTGTTTCTTTTGTGTTTTAAGACCGCTGATACTAGGGTTCTAAAGGACCTTCTTAAAGCTAAAATAAATTTTAAAACCTTTGCAGCAAAAGAAATAAAAATTATATTCATTTAATAAGTGTATTTCATTTAAAAACTACGGTAAAAAACAAGTTAAAGAGCCATTTTAAATTAAAAATTATGCTTATATTATCGATACAGATTTTACTCTATTTTAGAGTTAAAATAGCTATGGCTGGAGATGCTCTTAGAATTTCTTAGTGTACCCAGTTATACACGTAGGGATGTATTTATATACACATTTTAATGGGACCAGATAGTTACTTAATTGCTTAGGTGTAACTAGTTAGTTATACATGGCAACACAACAGCCTATGATCTACTGGGATCTTAATCCCTTTAAAATTGGTCAAGGTGGCAGTCCCCGCTTGCCATTACTGCCTTTTTGTCAGTGTTTTTTTGTGTTTTTAAGACCCCGCTGATACTAGGGTTCTAAAGGACCTTCTTAAAGCTAAAATAAATTTAAAACCTTTGAAGCAAAAGAAATAAAATTCTATTCATTTAATAAGTGTATTTCATTAAAAAAAACTACAAAAAAAAACAAGTTAAAGAGCCATTTTAAATTAAAAATTATGCTTATATTATCGATAATCAGATTTTACTCTATTTTAGAGTTAAAATAGCTATGGCTGGAGATGCTCTTAGAATTTTTAAAATCAGTTATACACGAGGGATGTATTTATATACACATTTTAATGGGACCGATAGTTACTTAGAATTGCTGTAGGTACCTAGTTAGTTATACATGGCAACACAACAGCCTATGATCTACTGGGATCTTAATCCCTTTAAAATTGGTCAAGCTGTGGCAGTCCTGCTCTCCTTGCCATTAGCTCCGAAATGATTTTACCGTCTCACGTTTCTTTGTGTTTTTCAGACCTGCCAGTGATACTAGGTTCTAAAGGACCTTCTTAAAGCTAAAATAATTTTAAAACCTTTGAGCAAAAGAAATAAAAATTCTATTCATATGAATAAGTGTATTTCATTTTAAAAAAACTACGTAAAAACAAGTTAAAGAGCCATTTTTAAATTAAAAATTATGCCTATATTATCGATAATCAGATTTTACTCTATTTTAGAGTTAAAAAAATTATGGCTGGAGATGCTCTTAAAATTTCTTAGGTGTACCTAGTTATACACGTAGGGATGTATTTATATACACATTTTAATGGGACCCAATAGTTACTTAGAATTGCTTAGGTGTACCTAGTTAGTTATACATGGCAACGCAACACTCATGATCGGGGATCTTAATCCCTTTAAAATTGGTCAAGCGGTGCAGTCCCTGCCTCCGCGCCATTAGCCTGCGAATGATTTTACTGTCTTGCCAGTGTTTCTTTTTGTGTTTTTCAGACCTGCCATTGATACTAGGGTTCTAAAGGACCTTCTTAAAGCTAAAATAATTTTAAAAACATTTGCAGCAAAAGAAATAAAAATTCTATTCATATGAATAAGTGTATTTCATTTTAAAAAAAAAACTACGGTAAGAAAACAAGATAAAGAGCCATTTTTAAATTAAAAATTATGCCTCTATTATCAGATACTTTATTTTACTCTATTTTAGAGTAAAAATAGCTATGGCTGGAGATGCTCATAGAATTTCTTAAGTGTACTTAGTTATACACGTAGGGATGTATTTATATGCACATTTTAATGGGACCCAATAGTTACTTAGAATTGCTTAGGTGTACCTAGTTTGTTATACATGGCAACGCAACAGCCTATGATCGGGTGGGGATCTTAATCCCTTTAAAATTGGTCAAGCGGTGGCAGTCCTGGCTCTCCGCTTGCCATTAGCCTGCAAATGATTTTACTGTCTTCCCAGTGTTTCTTTTTGTGTTTTCCAAACCTGCCATTAATACTAGGGTTCTAAAGGACCTTCTGAAAGCTAAAATAATTTTAAAAACCTTTGCAGCAAAAGAAATAAAAATTCTATTCATATGAATAAGTGTATTTCATTTTTTTTAAAACCCTACGTAAAACAAGTTAAAGAGCCACTTTTAAATTAAAAATTATGCCTCTATTATCGATATCAGATTTTACTCTATTTTAGAGTTAAAATATGGCTGGAGATGCTCATAATTTCTAAGTGTACTTAGTTATACACATTGGGATGTATTTATATACACATTTTAATGGGACCCTATATATTTAGAATTGCTTAGTGTACCTAGTTAGTTATACATGGCAACGCAACAGCCTATGATCGCTGGGATCTTAATCCCTTTAAAATTGGTCAAGCGTGGCAGTCCCGGCTTCGCTTGCCATTAGCCTGCTGATTTTACTGCCTCATGTTGTTTTTTGTGTTTTTAAGACCTGCCTGATACTGGGTTCTAAAGGACCTTCTTAAAGCTAAAATAAATTTAAAAACCTTTGCAGCAAAAGAAATAAAAATTCTATTCATTTAATAAGTGTATTTCATTTAAAAAACTACTTGTAAAAAAACAAGTTAAAGAGCCATTTTAAATTAAAATTATGCTTATATTATCGATACTGTATTTTACTCTATTTTAGAGTTAAAATAGTTAAAAAAAAAAATAGCTATGGAGATGCTCTTAGAATTTCTTTGGTGTACCCAGCTATACACGTAGGATGTATTTATATACACATTTTAATGGGACCGATAGTTACTTAATTGCTTGTGTAACTAGTTATATACATGGCAACACAACAGCCTATGATCGGCTGGATCTTAATCCCTTTAAAATTGGTCAAGCGGTGGCAGTCCTGGCTTGCCATTGCAAATTTTCGCCTCTTGCAGTTGTTTCTTTTGTGTTTTAAGACCTGCCAGTATACTAGGGTTCTAAAGGACCTTCTTAAAGCTAAAATAAATTTAAAACCTTTCAGCAAAAGAAATAAAATTCTATTCATTTAATAAGTGTATTTCATTAAAAAACTACGGTAAAAAAACAAGTTAAAGAGCCATTTTAAATTAAAATTATGCTTATATTATCGATATCAGATTTTACTCTATTTTAGAGTTAAAATAGCTATGGCTGGAGATGCTCTTAGAATTTCTTAGGTGTACCCAGTTATACACGTAGGGATGTATTTATATACACATTTTAATGGGACCAGATAGTTACTTAGAATTGCTTAGGTGTACCTAGTTAGTTATACATGGCAACACAACAGCCTATGATCGGTGGGATCTTAATCCCTTTAAAATTGGTCACTGTGGCAGTCGGCTCTCCGCTTGCCATTAGCCCTGCAAATGATTTTACTGCTCTTGCCGTGTTTCTTTTTGTGTTTTTCAGACCTGCCAGTGATACTAGGGTTCTAAAGGACCTTCTTAAAGCTAAAATAATTTTAAAAACCTTTGCAGCAAAAGAAATAAAAATTCTATTCATATGAATAAGTGTATTTCATTTTTTTTAAAAAACCCTACGTAAAAACAAGTTAAAGAGCCATTTTTAAATTAAAAATTATGCCTCTATTATCGATAATCAGATTTTACTCTATTTTAGAGTTAAAATAGCTATGGTGGAGATGCTCTTAGAATTTCTTAAGTGTACTTAGTTATACACGTGGGATGTATTTATATACACATTTTAATGGGACCCTATAGTTACTTGAATTGCTTAGGTGTACCTAGTTAGTTATACATGGCAACGCAACAGCCTATGATCGGCGGGATCTTAATCCCTTTAAAATTGGTCAAGCGGTGGCAGTCCGCTCTCCGCTTGCCATTAGCCTCATAATGATTTTAATTGCCTTGTGTTTCTTTTGTGTTTTTAAGACCTGCCGCTGATACTAGGGTTCTAAAGGACCTTCTTAAAGCTAAAATAATTTTAAAACCTTTGCAGCAAAAGAAATAAAAATTCTATTCATTTAATAAGTGTATTTCATTTAAAAAAAACTACGTAAAAAACAAGTTAAAGAGCCATTTTAAATTAAAAATTATGCTTATATTATCGATATCAGATTTTACTCTATTTTAGAATTAAAATAGTAAAAATAGCTATGGTGGAGATGCTCTTAGAATTTCTTAGGTGTACCCAGTTATACACGTAGGGATGTATTTATATACACATTTTAATGGGACCAGATAGTTACTTAATTGCTTTGTGTAACTACTTAGTTATACATATGGCAACACAACAGCCTATGATCGGCTGGGATCTTAATCCCTTTAAAATTGGTCAAGCGTGGCAGTTCCGGCTTGCCGTCATTCTTAGCCTGTTCTGTTTGTTTTTTGTGTTTTAAGACCTGCCAGTGATACTAGGGTTCTAAAGGACCTTCTTAAAGCTAAAATAAATTTAAAAACCTTTGAAGCAAAAGAAATAAAAATTCTATTCATTTAATAAGTGTATTTCATTAAAAAAAACTAATGTAAAACAAGTTAAAGAGCCATTTTAAATTAAAAATTATGCTATATTATCGATACAGATTTTACTCTATTTTAGAGTTAAAAATAGCTATGGCTGGAGATGCTCTTAGAATTTCTTAGGTGTACCAGTTATACACGAGGGATGTATTTATATACACATTTTAATGGGACCAGATAGTTAAATTGCTTAGTGTACCTAGTTAGTTATACATGGCAACACAACAGCCTATAATGCTGGGGATCTTAATCCCTTTAAAATTGGTCAAGCGGTGGCAGTCTGGCTCTCCGCTGCCATTACCCTGCAAATGATTTTACTGCCTTGCCAGTGTTTCTTTTTGTGTTTTCAAACCTGCCATTGATACTAGGGTTCTAAAGGACCTTCTTAAAGCTAAAATAATTTTAAAAACCTTTGCAGCAAAAGAAATAAAAATTCTATTCATATGAATAAGTGTATTTCATTTTTTAAAAACCCTACTAAAAAACAAGTTAAAGAGCCATTTTAAATTAAAAATTATGCCTCTATTATCGATAATCGATTTTACTCTATTTTAGAGTTAAAAATAGCTATGGCTGAGATGCTCATAGAATTTCTTTAGTGTACTTAGTTATACACGTTGGGATGTATTTATATGCACATTTTAATGGGACCCTATAGTTACTTGGAATTGCTTAGGTGTACCTAGTTAGTTATACATGGCAACGCAAAGCCTATGATCGCCGGGATCTTAATCCCTTTAAAATTGGTCAAGCTGTGGCAGTCCTGGCTCTCCGCTTGCCATTAGCCTTTAATGATTTTACTCCTTGTTGTTTCTTTTGTGTTTTTAAGACCTGCCAGTGATACTAGGGTTCTAAAGGACCTTCTTAAAGCTAAAATAATTTAAAAACCTTTGCAGCAAAAGAAATAAAAATTCTATTCATTTAATAAGTGTATTTCATTTAAAAAAAAACTACGGTAAAAAAAACAAGTTAAAGAGCCATTTTAAATTAAAAATTATGCTTATATTATCGATAATCAGATTTTACTCTATTTTAGAGTTAAAATAGCTATGGCGGAGATGCTCTTAGAATTTCTTAGGTGTACCTAGTTATACACGTAGGATGTATTTATATACACATTTTAATGGGACCGAGATAGTTACTTAGAATTGCTTAGTGTACCTAGTTAGTTATACATGGCAACACAACAGCCTATGATCGGCTGGGATCTTAATCCCTTTAAAATTGGTCAAGCGTGGCAGTCCCGGCTTGCCATTAGCCTCTTTTGCCTCGCTTGTTGTTTTTTGTGTTTTAAGACCTGCCAGGATATTAGGGTTCTAAAGGACCTTCTTAAAGCTAAAATAAATTTAAAAACCTTTGAAGCAAAAGAAATAAAAATTCTATTCATTTAATAAGTGTATTTCATTAAAAAACTACGTAAAAAAAACAAGTTAAAGAGCCATTTTTAAATTAAAAATTATGCTTATATTATCGATAATCAGATTTTACTCTATTTTAGAGTTAAAAATAGCTATGGCTGGAGATGCTCTTAGAATTTTTAGGTGTACCCATTATACACGAGGGATGTATTTATATACACATTTTAATGGGACCAGATAGTTACTTAGAATTGCTTGTGTACCTAGTTAGTTATACATGGCAACACAACAGCCTATGATCGGCCGGGATCTTAATCCCTTTAAAATTGGTCAAGCGGGTGGCCGTGGCTCTCCTTGCCATTAGCCTCAAATGATTTTACTGGCTCTCGTGTTTCTTTTGTGTTTTTCAGACCGCCAGTGATACTAGGGTTCTAAAGGACCTTCTTAAAGCTAAAATAATTTTAAAACCTTTGCAGCAAAAGAAATAAAAATTCTATTCATATGAATAAGTGTATTTCATTTTTTAAAAAACTACGGTAAAAAACAAGTTAAAGAGCCATTTTAAATTAAAAATTATGCCTCATATTATCGATATCGATTTTACTCTATTTTAGAGTTAAAAATAGCTATGGCTGGAGATGCTCAGAATTTCTTAAGTGTACTTAGTTATACACGTGGATGTATTTATATGCACATTTTAATGGGACCCTATAGTTACTTAGAATTGCTTAGGTGTACCTAGTTAGTTATACATGGCAACAACAGCCTATGATCGGCTGGGATCTTAATCCCTTTAAAATTGGTCAAGCGGTGGCAGTGCTCCGCTTGCCATTAGCCTTAATGATTTTACTGCCTTGTCGTGTTTTTTTGTGTTTTAAGACCCAAGGATACTAGGGTTCTAAAGGACCTTCTTAAAGCTAAAATAAATTTAAAACCTTTGCAGCAAAAGAAATAAAAATTCTATTCATTTAATAAGTGTATTTCATTAAAAAAAACTACGTAAAAAAAACAAGTTAAAGAGCCATTTTAAATTAAAAATTATGCTTATATTATCGATAAGATTTTACTCTATTTTAGAGTTAAAAATAGCTATGGGAGATGCTCTTAGAATTTTTAGGTGTACCTAGTTATACACGAGGGATGTATTTATATACACATTTTAATGGGACCAGATAGTTACTTAGAATTGCTTTGTACCTAGTTAGTTATACATGGCAACACAACAGCCTATGATCGGCTGGGATCTTAATCCCTTTAAAATTGGTCAAGGGTGGCAGTCCCTGCTCTCATTAGCCTCAAATGATTTTACTGCCTCATGTTGTTTTTTTTGTTTTTTCAGACCTGCCAGTGATACTGGGTTCTAAAGGACCTTCTTAAAGCTAAAATAATTTTAAAACCTTTCAAGCAAAAGAAATAAAAATTCTATTCATATGAATAAGTGTATTTCAAAAAAACTACGTAAAACAAGTTAAAGAGCCATTTTAAATTAAAAATTATGCCTATATTATCGATAATCAGATTTTACTCTATTTTAGAGTTAAAAAAATTATGGCTGGAGATGCTCTTAAATTTCTTAGTGTACCTAGTTATACACGTAGGGATGTATTTATATACACATTTTAATGGGACCCAATAGTTACTTAGAATTGCTTAGGTGTACCTAGTTAGTTATACATGGCAACGCAACAGCCTGTGATCGGCAGGGGATCTTAATCCCTTTAAAATTGGTCAAGTGGCAGGCTCCTTGCCATTAGCCTGCTAATGATTTTATGCCTGCCGTTGTTTCTTTTTGTGTTTTTCAGACCTGCCATTGATACTAGGGTTCTAAAGGACCTTCTTAAAGCTAAAATAATTTTAAAAACCTTTGCAGCAAAAGAAATAAAAATTCTATTCATATGAATAAGTGTATTTCATTTAAAAAAAAAACTACGGTAAGAAAACAAGATAAAGAGCCATTTTTAAATTAAAAATTATGCCTCTATTATCAGATACTTTATTTTACTCTATTTTAGAGTAAAAATAGCTATGGCTGGAGATGCTCATAATTTCTTAGTGTATTTAGTTATACACGTAGGGATGTATTTATATGCACATTTTAATGGGACCCAATAGTTACTTAGAATTGCTTAGGTGTACCTAGTTTGTTATACATGGCAACGCAACAGCCTATGATCGGGTGGGGATCTTAATCCCTTTAAAATTGGTCAAGCGGTGGCAGTCCTCCGCTCTCGCCATTAGCTGCAAATGATTTTACCGCTCTCCAGTGTTTCTTTTGTGTTTTCCAAACCTGCCATTAATACTAGGGTTCTAAAGGACCTTCTTAAAGCTAAAATAATTTTAAAAACCTTTGCAGCAAAAGAAATAAAAATTCTATTCATATGAATAAGTGTATTTCATTTTTAAAAAAACCTACGGTAAAAAAAACAAGTTAAAGAGCCATTTTTAAATTAAAAATTATGCCTCTATTATCGATATTGTATTTTACTCTATTTTAGAGTTAAAATAGCTATGGCTGGAGATGCTCATAGAATTTTAGTGTACTTAGTTATACACATTGGGATGTATTTATATGCACATTTTAATGGGACCCTATAGTTACTTAGAATTGCTTAGGTGTACCTAGTTAGTTATACATGGCAACGCAACAGCCTGTGATCGGCTGGGGATCTTAATCCCTTTAAAATTGGTCAAGCTTGGCAGTCCTGCCTCCTCTGCCATTAGCCTGCAAATGATTTTACTGTCTCACGTTTCTTTTGTGTTTTAAGACCGCTGATACTAGGGTTCTAAAGGACCTTCTTAAAGCTAAAATAAATTTAAAAACCTTTGCAGCAAAAGAAATAAAAATTCTATTCATTTAATAAGTGTATTTCATTTAAAAAAAACTACGGTAAAAAAAAAGTTAAAGAGCCATTTTTAAATTAAAAATTATGCTTATATTATCGATAATCAGATTTTACTCTATTTTAGAGTTAAAAAAAAAATAGCTATGGCTGGAGATGCTCTTAGAATTTTTAGGTGTACCCAGCTATACACGTAGGGATATATTTATATACACATTTTAATAGACCAGATAGTTACTTAGAATTGCTTGTGTAACTACTTAGTTATACATGGCAACACAACAGCCTATGATCGGCCGGGATCTTAATCCCTTTAAAATTGGTCAAGCTGTGGCAGTTGGCTTGCCGCTTTTCCTTAGCCTGTCTTGTCGGTTTCTTTTGTGTTTTTAAGACCTGCCAGTGATACTAGGGTTCTAAAGGACCTTCTTAAAGCTAAAATAAATTTAAAACCTTTGCAGCAAAAGAAATAAAATTCTATTCATTTAATAAGTGTATTTCATTAAAAACTACTAAAAAAAAACAAGTTAAAGAGCCATTTTAAATTAAAAATTATGCTTATATTATCGATAATCAGATTTTACTCTATTTTGAGTTAAAAATAGCTATGGTGGAGATGCTCTTAGAATTTTAGGTGTACCCAGTTATACACGTAGGGATGTATTTATATACACATTTTAATGGGACCAGATAGTTACTTAGAATTGCTTAGGTGTACCTAGTTAGTTATACATGGCAACACAACAGCCTATAATCGGCTGGGATCTTAATCCCTTTAAAATTGGTCAAGCGGTGGCAGTCCTGGCTCTCCGCCATTAGCCTCAAATGATTTTACTGTCTTGCCGTTGTTTCTTTGTGTTTTTCAGACCGCTGATACTAGGGTTCTAAAAGACCTTCTTAAAGGTAAAATAATTTTAAAACCTTTGCAAAAAAGAAATAAAAATTCTATTCATATGAATAAGTGTATTTCATTTTTAAAAAAAACTACGGTAAAAACAAGTTAAAGAGCCATTTTAAATTAAAAATTATGCCTATATTATCGATACTCAGATTTTACTCTATTTTAGAGTTAAAAAGCTATGGATGGAGATGCTCTAGAATTTCTTAGTGTACTTAGTTATACACGTAGGGATGTATTTATATGCACATTTTAATGGGACCCAATAGTTACTTAGAATTGCTTAGGTGTACCTAGTTTGTTATACATGGCAACGCAATGCTTATGATCGGTGGGGATCTTAATCCCTTTAAAATTGGTCAAGCGTGTCCCGGCTCTCGCCACATTAGCCTCGCAATGATTTTATCGCCTTCCTTGTTTCTTTTGTGTTTTCCAAACCTGCCATTAATACTAGGGTTCTAAAGGACCTTCTTAAAGCTAAAATAATTTTAAAAACCTTTGCAGCAAAAGAAATAAAAATTCTATTCATATGAATAAGTGTATTTCATTTTTTTAAAAAAACCCTACGGTAAAAAAAACAAGTTAAAGAGCCACTTTTAAATTAAAAATTATGCCTCTATTATCGATAATCGTATTTTACTCTTTTTAGAGTTAAAAATAGCTATATGGAGATGCTCATAGAATTTTTAAGTGTACTTAGTTATACACATTGGGATGTATTTATATGCACATTTTAATGGGACCCTATAGTTACTTGGAATTGCTTAGGTGTACCTAGTTAGTTATACATGGCAACGCAACAGCCTATGATCGGCTGGGGATCTTAATCCCTTTAAAATTGGTCAAGCGGTGGCAGTCCTCGCCTCCGCCATTAGCCCGCTAATGATTTTACTGCCTCTGTGTTTCTTTTGTGTTTTAAGACCTGCCAGTGATACTAGGGTTCTAAAGGACCTTCTTAAAGCTAAAATAAATTTAAAAACCTTTGCAGCAAAAGAAATAAAAATTCTATTCATTTAATAAGTGTATTTCATTTAAAAAAAAAACTACGGTAAAAAAAACAAGTTAAAGAGCCATTTTTAAATTAAAAATTATGCTTATATTATCGATATCAGATTTTACTCTATTTTAGAGTTAAAATAGTTGACAAAAAAAAAAATAGCTATGGCTGGAGATGCTCTTAGAATTTCTTAAGGTTCCAGCTATACACGTAGGGATATATTTATATACACATTTTAATAGGACCAGATAGTTACTTAGAATTGCTTAGGTGTAACTACTTAGTTATACATGGCAACACAACAGCCTATGATCGGCTGGGGATCTTAATCCCTTTAAAATTGGTCAAGCGGTGGCAGTCCCGTCATTGCCCTTTTAGCCTCACGTTGTTTCTTTTTGTGTTTTTAAGACCTGCCAGTGATACTGTGGTTCTAAAGGACCTTCTTAAAGCTAAAATAAATTTAAAAACCTTTGAAGCAAAAGAAATAAAATTCTATAAAATTCTTCATTTAATAAGTGTATTTCATTAAAAACTACGGTAAAAAAACAAGTTAAAGAGCCATTTTAAATTAAAATTATGCTTATATTATCGATAATCGATTTTACTCTATTTTAAAGTTAAAATAGCTATGTATGGAGATGCTCTTAGAATTTTTAAAACCTAGTTATACACGAGGGATGTATTTATATACACATTTTAATGGGACCAGATAGTTACTTAGAATTGCTTAGTGTACCTAGTTAGTTATACATGGCAAACAACAGCCTATAATCTACTAATCCCTTTAAAATTGGTCAAGCGTGGCAGCCGCTCTCGCTTGCCATTAGCCTGCAAATGATTTTACCGCTCTTGCCGTTGTTTCTTTTGTGTTTTTCAGACCTGCCAGCTGATACTAGGGTTCTAAAAGACCTTCTTAAAGGTAAAATAATTTTAAAACCTTTGCAGAAAAGAAATAAAAATTCTATTCATATGAATAAGTGTATTTCATTTTTTTTAAAACCCTACGGTAAAACAAGTTAAAGAGCCATTTTAAATTAAAAATTATGCCTCTATTATCGATAATCTATTTTACTCTATTTTAGAGTTAAAAATAGCTGGAGATGCTCATAGAATTTCTTAAGTGTACTTAGTTATACACGGGATGTATTTATATGCACATTTTAATGGGACCCTAGTTACTTAGAATTGCTTAGGTGTAGTAGTTATACATGGCAACGCAACAGCCTATGATCGGCTGGGATCTTAATCCCTTTAAAATTGGTCAAGGTGGCAGTCCTGCCTCCGCCATTAGCTCTAATGATTTTACTGTCTTGTTGTTTCTTTTTGTGTTTTTAAGACCTGCCATGATACTAGGGTTCTAAAGGACCTTCTTAAAGCTAAAATAAATTTAAAAACTTTGCAGCAAAAGAAATAAAAATTCTATTCATATTAATAAGTGTATTTCATTTAAAAAAAACTACGTAAAAACAAGTTAAAGAGCCATTTTAAATTAAAAATTATGCTTATATTATCGATATCAGATTTTACTCTATTTTAGAGTTAAAATAGTTAAAAATAGCTATGGTGGAGATGCTCTTAGAATTTCTTAGTGTACCAGTTATACACGAGGGATATTTATATACACATTTTAATGGGACCAGATAGTTACTTAGAATTGCTTGTGTAACTAGTTAGTTATACATGGCAACACAACAGCCTATGATCGGCTGATCTTAATCCCTTTAAAATTGGTCAAGCGTGGCAGTCCGGCTCGGCCATTCTTAAATTGCCTCGTCTGTTTCTTTTTGTGTTTTTAAGACCTGCAGTGATACTAGGGTTCTAAAGGACCTTCTTAAAGCTAAAATAAATTTAAAACCTTTGCAGCAAAAGAAATAAAAATTCTATTCATTTAATAAGTGTATTTCATTAAAAAACTACAATGTAAAACAAGTTAAAGAGCCATTTTAAATTAAAAATTATGCTTATATTATCGATATCAGATTTTACTCTATTTTAGAGTTAAAAATAGCTATGGCTGAGATGCTCTTAATTTCTTAGGTGTACCTAGTTATACACGAGGGATGTATTTATATACACATTTTAATGGGACCAGATAGTTACTTAGAATTGCTTAGTGTACCTAGTTAGTTATACATGGCAACACAACAGCCTATGATCGGCCTGGGATCTTAATCCCTTTAAAATTGGTCAAGCGTGGCAGTCCTGGCTCTCTTTGCCATTAGCCGCAAATGATTTTATCGTCTTGCCGTTGTTTTTTTGTGTTTTTCAGACCTGCAAAGATACTAGGGTTCTAAAAGACCTTCTTAAAGCTAAAATAATTTTAAAACCTTTGCAAAAAAGAAATAAAATTCTATTCATATGAATAAGTGTATTTCATTTTAAAAAAAAACTACGTAAAAACAAGTTAAAGAGCCATTTTTAAATTAAAAATTATGCCTATATTATCAGATACTGTATTTTACTCTATTTTAGAGTTAAAACAAATTATGGCTGGAGATGCTCTTAAAATTTCTTAGGTGTACCTAGTTATACACGTAGGGATGTATTTATATACACATTTTAATGGGACCCAATAGTTACTTAGAATTGCTTAGGTGTACCTAGTTAGTTATACATGGCAACGCAACAGCCTGTGATCGGCAGGGATCTTAATCCCTTTAAAATTGGTCAAGCGGTGGCAGTCCTGGCTCTCCGCTTGCCATTAGCCTGCGAATGATTTTACTGCTCTGCTGTTTCTTTTGTGTTTTTCAGACCTGCCATTGATACTAGGGTTCTAAAGGACCTTCTTAAAGCTAAAATAATTTTAAAAACCTTTGCAGCAAAAGAAATAAAAATTCTATTCATATGAATAAGTGTATTTCATTTAAAAAAAAACTACGGTAAAAAAAACAAGTTAAAGAGCCATTTTTAAATTAAAAATTATGCCTCTATTATCAGATACTGTATTTTACTCTATTTTAGAGTTAAAAATAGCTATGGCTGGAGATGCTCATAGAATTTCTTAAGTGTACTTAGTTATACACGTAGGGATGTATTTATATGCACATTTTAATGGGACCCAATAGTTACTTAGAATTGCTTAGGTGTACCTAGTTAGTTATACATGGCAACACAACAGCCTATGATCGGTGGGGATCTTAATCCCTTTAAAATTGGTCAAGCTGTGTTGCTCTCCGCCATTAGCCTGAAATGATTTTACCGTCTTCCCAGGTTTCTTTTGTGTTTTCCAAACCTGCCATTGATACTAGGGTTCTAAAGGACCTTCTTAAAGCTAAAATAATTTTAAAAACCTTTGCAGCAAAAGAAATAAAAATTCTATTCATATGAATAAGTGTATTTCATTTTTTTTAAAACCCTAATAAAAAAAACAAGTTAAAGAGCCATTTTAAATTAAAAATTATGCCTCTATTATCGATACTGATTTTACTCTATTTTAGAGTTAAAAATAGCTATGGCGGAGATGCTTTAGATTTCTTAAGTGTACTTAGTTATACACATTGGGATGTATTTATATACACATTTTAATGGGACCCTATAGTTACTTAGAATTGCTTAGGTGTACTAGTTAGTTATACATACGCAACAGCCTATGATCGGCCGGGGATCTTAATCCCTTTAAAATTGGTCAAGCGGTGGCAGTCCTGCTCTCCTCGCTGCCATTAGCCTGCTAATGATTTTATCGTCTTGTCATTGTTTCTTTTGTGTTTTTAAGACCTGCTGATACTAGGGTTCTAAAGGACCTTCTTAAAGCTAAAATAAATTTAAAAACCTTTCAGCAAAAGAAATAAAAATTCTATTCATTTAATAAGTGTATTTCATTTAAAAAAAACTACAAAAAAACAAGTTAAAGAGCCATTTTAAATTAAAAATTATGCTTATATTATCGATATCAGATTTTACTCTATTTTAGAGTTAAAATAGCTAAAAAAAAAAAATAGCTGAGATGCTCTTAGAATTTTTAGGTGTACCAGTTATACACGTAGATGTATTTATATACACATTTTAATAGGACCGAGATAGTTACTTAGAATTGCTTAGTGTAACTAGTTAGTTATACATGGCAACACAACAGCCTATGATCGGGGGATCTTAATCCCTTTAAAATTGGTCAAGCTGGCAGTCCCGGCTTGCCGCTTGCTCCCTTAGCCTGTCTTGTCAGTGTTTCTTTTGTGTTTTTAAGACCTGCGCTGATACTAGGGTTCTAAAGGACCTTCTTAAAGCTAAAATAAATTTAAAACCTTTGCAAGCAAAAGAAATAAAATTCTATTCATTTAATAAGTGTATTTCATTAAAAAACTACTAAAAACAAGTTAAAGAGCCATTTTAAATTAAAATTATGCTTATATTATCGATAATCGATTTTACTCTATTTTAGAGTTAAAAATAGCTATGGCGGAGATGCTCTTAGAATTTCTTAGGTGTACCCAGTTATACACGAGGGATGTATTTATATACACATTTTAATGGGACCAGATAGTTACTTAGAATTGCTTAGGTGTACCTAGTTAGTTATACATGGCAACACAACAGCCTATAATCGGTGGGATCTTAATCCCTTTAAAATTGGTCAAGCTGGCAGTCCTGGCTCTCCTGCCATTAGCCTGCAAATGATTTTACTGCTCACGTTGTTTCTTTTGTGTTTTTCAGACCCGCCAGGATACTAGGGTTCTAAAGACCTTCTTAAAGCTAAAATAATTTTAAAACCTTTGCAGAAAAGAAATAAAAATTCTATTCATATGAATAAGTGTATTTCATTTTTAAAAAAAACCCTACGGTAAAAAAGTTAAAGAGCCATTTTAAATTAAAAATTATGCCTCTATTATCGATATCTGTATTTTACTCTATTTTAGAGTTAAAAATAGATGGCTGAGATGCTCTTAAGTGTACTTAGTTATACACGTAGGGATGTATTTATATACACATTTTAATGGGACCCTATAGTTACTTAGAATTGCTTGTACCTAGTTAGTTATACATAACGCAACAGCCATGATCGGTGGGATCTTAATCCCTTTAAAATTGGTCAAGCGGTGGCAGTCCTGCTCTCCATTGCCATTAGCTCTAATGATTTTACTGCCTTGCTTGTTTCTTTTGTGTTTTAAGACCTGCCGTTGATACTAGGTTCTAAAGGACCTTCTTAAAGCTAAAATAAATTTAAAACCTTTGCAGCAAAAGAAATAAAAATTCTATTCATTTAATAAGTGTATTTCATTTAAAAAAAAACTACGTAAAACAAGTTAAAGAGCCATTTTAAATTAAAAATTATGCTTATATTATCGATAATGATTTTACTCTATTTTAGTTAAAATAGTTAAAAAAATAGCTATGTATGAGATGCTCTTAGAATTTTTTTTAGTTATACACGTAGGGATGTATTTATATACACATTTTAATGGGACCAGATAGTTACTTAGAATTGCTTAGTGTAACTAGTTAGTTATACATGGTAACACAACAGCCTATGATCGGTGGGATCTTAATCCCTTTAAAATTGGTCAAGCGGTGGCAGTCCCTGGCTCGCCATTCCTAGCCTGCCTTTGCATGTTCTTTTTGTGTTTTAAGACTGCCAGGATACTAGGGTTCTAAAGGACCTTCTTAAAGCTAAAATAATTTAAAACCTCAAGCAAAAGAAATAAAATTCTATTCATTTAATAAGTGTATTTCATTAAAAAAACTACGGTAAAAAAAGTTAAAGAGCCATTTTAAATTAAAATTATGCTTATATTATCGATCAGATTTTACTCTATTTTAGAGTTAAAAATAGCTATGGCTGGAGATGCTCTTAGAATTTCTTAGGTGTACCCAGTTATACACGAGGGATGTATTTATATACACATTTTAATGGGACCGATAGTTACTTAGAATTGCTTTAGTGTACCTAGTTAGTTATACATGGCAACACAACAGCCTATAATCGCTGGGATCTTAATCCCTTTAAAATTGGTTGCTGTGGCAGTCCTGCTCTCCGCTTGCCATTAGCCTGCAAATGATTTTATTGCCTTGCTGTTTTTTGTGTTTTTCAGACCGCCAAAGGATACTAGGGTTCTAAAGACCTTCTTAAAGTAAAATAATTTTAAAACCTTTGCAGAAAAGAAATAAAAATTCTATTCATATGAATAAGTGTATTTCATTTTAAAAAAAACTACGTAAAAAACAAGTTAAAGAGCCATTTTAAATTAAAAAATTATGCCTATATTATCGATAATCAGATTTTACTCTATTTTAGAGTTAAAAAAATTATGGCTGGAGATGCTCTTAGAATTTCTGTGTGTACCTAGTTATACACGTTGGGATGTATTTATATACACATTTTAATGGGACCCAATAGTTACTTAGAATTGCTTGTGTACCTAGTTAGTTATACATGGCAACGAACAGCTAGGATCGGCAGGATCTTAATCCCTTTAAAATTGGTCAAGCGGTGGCAGTCCTTGCTCCTGCCATTAGCCCGCTAATGATTTTACCGGCTCTTGCTGTTTCTTTTGTGTTTTCTCAGACCCCATTGATACTAGGGTTCTAAAGGACCTTCTTAAAGCTAAAATAATTTTAAAACCTTTGCAGCAAAAGAAATAAAATTCTATTCATATGAATAAGTGTATTTCATTTAAAAACTACTTTAAAAACAAGTTAAAGAGCCATTTTAAATTAAAATTATGCCTCTATTATCGATATCGTATTTTACTCTATTTTAGAGTTAAAATAGCTATGGCTGGAGATGCTCATAGAATTTTTAAGTGTACTTAGTTATACACGAGGGATGTATTTATATACACATTTTAATGGGACCAATAGTTACTTAGAATTGCTTGTGTACCTAGTTGTTATACATGGCAACGCAACAGCCTATATGATCGGTGGGGATCTTAATCCCTTTAAAATTGGTCAAGGTGGCAGTCCTGGCTCCTCGCCATTAGCCGCAAATGATTTTACTGTCTTGCCAAGGTTTCTTTTGTGTTTTCCAAACCTCATTGATACTAGGGTTCTAAAGGACCTTCTTAAAGCTAAAATAATTTTAAAACCTTTGCAGCAAAAGAAAAAATTCTATTCATATGAATAAGTGTATTTCATTTTTTTAAAAAACTTACGGTAAAACAAGTTAAAGAGCCATTTTTAAATTAAAAATTATGCCTCTATTATCGATAATCGTATTTTACTCTATTTTAGAGTTAAAAATAGCTATGGCTGAGATGCTCTTAGAATTTCTTAGTGTACTTAGTTATACATTGGGATGTATTTATATACACATTTTAATGGGACCCTATAGTTACTTAGAATTGCTTAGGTGTACCTAGTTAGTTATACATGGCAACGCTAACAGCCTATGATCGGCTGGGGATCTTAATCCCTTTAAAATTGGTCAAGCGTGGCAGTCCTGCCTCCTCACATTACCGCTAATGATTTTACTGTCTGCCAGTTTCTTTTTGTGTTTTAAGACCCGCCATGATACTAGGGTTCTAAAGGACCTTCTTAAAGCTAAAATAAATTTAAAACCTTTGCAGAAAAAGAAATAAAAATTCTATTCATTTAATAAGTGTATTTCATTTAAAAAAAACTACGGTAAAAAAACAAGTTAAAGAGCCATTTTTAAATTAAAAATTATGCTTATATTATCGATATCAGATTTTACTCTATTTTAGAGTAAAAAATAGCTATGGCTGAGATGCTCTTAGAATTTCTTAGGTGTACCCAGTTATACACGTAGGGATGTATTTATATACACATTTTAATGACCAGATAGTTACTTTAGAATTGCTTAGTGTAACTAGTTAGTTATACATGGCAACACAACAGCCTATGATCGGCTGGGATCTTAATCCCTTTAAAATTGGTCAAGCTGGCACCCGCTCTTGCCATTAGTCATAAATGATTTTAATCGCCTTGCAGTGTTTCTTTTGTGTTTTTCAGACCGCCAGATGATTAGGTTCTAAAGGACTCTTAAAGCTAAAATAATTTTAAAACCTTTGCAGCAAAAGAAATAAAATTCTATTCATATGAATAAGTGTATTTCATTTAAAAAACTACTTAAAAAAAACAAGTTAAAGAGCCATTTTAAATTAAAAATTATGCCTATATTATCGATATCAGATTTTACTCTATTTTAGAGTTAAAAATAGCTATGGCTGGAGATGCTCTTAGAATTTCTAAGTGTACTTAGTTATACACGTGGGATGTATTTATATACACATTTTAATGGGACCCAATAGTTACTTAGAATTGCTTAGGTGTACCTAGTTAGTTATACATGGCAACGCAACAGCCTATGATCTGGGATCTTAATCCCTTTAAAATTGGTCAAGCGGTGGCAGTCCTGCTCCTCGCTTGCCATTAGCCTGCGAAATGATTTTATTGCCTTGCCAGTGTTTCTTTGTGTTTTCAGACCTCAGTTGATA
This sequence comes from Brassica nigra, assembly GCA_016432835.1. NCBI lineage: Eukaryota > Viridiplantae > Streptophyta > Magnoliopsida > Brassicales > Brassicaceae > Brassica > Brassica nigra. The sequence continues at coordinate 32,203 of JAEACV010000098.1, forward strand.
CTAGGTTCTAAAGACCTTCTTAAAGCTAAAATAAATTTAAAAACCTTTGCAGCAAAGAAATAAAAATTTCTATTCATATGAATAAGTGTATTTCATTTAAAACTACGGTAAAACAAGTTAAAGAGCCATTTTAAATTAAAAATTATGCCTCTATTATCGATAATCGTATTTTACTCTATTTTAGAGTTAAAAATAGCATATGGCTGGAGATGCTCATAGAATTTCTTAGTGTACTTAGTTATACACGTGGGATGTATTTATATACACATTTTAATGGGACCCTATAGTTATTTAGAATTGCTTTTAGTGTAGGTTATACATGGCAACGCAACAGCCTATGATCGGCTGGGATCTTAATCCCTTTAAAATTGGTCAAGCTGCAGTCCTGGCTCCGCCGCCATTAGCCTGCTGATTTTACTGCCTTCATTGTTTTTTTGTGTTTTAAGACCGCCAGTTGATACTGTGGTTCTAAAGGACCTTCTTAAAGCTAAAATAATTTTAAAACCTTTCAGAGCAAAAGAAATAAAAATTTATTCATATGAATAAGTGTATTTCATTTTAAAAAACTACGTAAAAACAAGTTAAAGAGCCATTTTAAATTAAAAATTATGCCTATATTATCGATACTGTATTTTACTCATTTTAGAGTTAAAATAAAAAAAAATAGCTATGGCTGGATGCTCTTAGAATTTCTTAGGTGTACCAGTTATACACGGGGATGTATTTATATACACATTTTAATGGGACCAAATAGTTACTAGAATTGCTTAGGTGTAACTAGTTAGTTATACATGGCACACAAATTCTATGATCTACCGGATCTTAATCCCTTTAAAATTGGTCAAGCGGCAGTCCCTCGCCATTAGCCCTCTGATTCGTCTTGTCAGTGTTTCTTTTGTGTTTTAAGACCCCAGTTGATACTAGGTTCTAAAGGACCTTCTTAAAGCTAAAATAAATTTAAAACCTTCAAGCAAAAGAAATAAAAATTCTATTCATTTAATAAGTGTATTTCATTAAAAACTACGGTAAAACAAGTTAAAGAGCCATTTTAAATTAAAAATTATGCTCTATATTATCGATAATCGATTTTACTCTATTTTAGAGTTAAAATAGCTATGGCTGGAGATGCTCTAGAATTTCAGTGTATTAGTTATACACGTGAGGGATGTATTTATATACATTTTAATGGGACCATAGTTACTTAGAATTGCTTTAGGTGTACCTAGTTACTATACATGGCACAACAAATCTATATAATCTGGGGATCTTAATCCTTTAAAATTGGTTGCGTGGCAGTCCTGCTCCGCCATTAGTCAGAATGATTTTACCGCTCTGCCAGTGTTTCTTTTTGTGTTTTCAGACCGCCAGTGATACTAGGGTTCTAAAGACCTTCTTAAAGCTAAAATAATTTTAAAACCTTTAAGAAAGAAATAAAAATTCTATTCATATGAATAAGTGTATTTCATTTAAAAACTACTTAAAACAAGTTAAAGAGCCATTTTAAATTAAAAATTATGCCTCTATTATCAGATATCAGATTTTACTCTATTTTAGAGTAAAATAGCTATCGGAGATGCTCTAGAATTTTAAGTGTACATAGTTATACACGTAGGATGTATTTATATACACATTTTAATGGGACCCAATAGTTACAAATTTCTTAGGTGTACCTAGTTAGTTATACATGGCAACGCAACAGCCTATGATCTGGGATCTTAATCCCTTTAAAATCGTTGGCAGTCCCTGCTCTCGCGCCATTAGCCAGAAATGATTTTAACGGTTGCCTTTTTGTGTTTTCCAGACCGCCATTGATACTAGGGTTCTAAAGGACCCTTAAAGCTAAAATAATTTTAAAACCTTTGCAGCAAAAGAAATAAAAATTCTATTCATATGAATAAGTGTATTTCATTTTTTAAAACCCCACGTAAAAACAAGTTAAAGAGCCACTTTTAAATTAAAAATTATGCCTCTATTATCGATACGTATTTTACTCTATTTTTAGAGTTAAAAATATGCTATGGGAGATGCTCATAATTTCTTATGTACTAGTTATACACTGGGATGTATTTATATGCACATTTTAATGGGACCCTATAGTTATTTAGAATTGCTTAGTGTACCTAGTTAGCATATAAACGAAATGCATGATCTACCGGGATCTTAATCCCTTTAAAATTGGTTGCCGGTGGCAGTCCCGCTCTCCGCTATTAGCCCTAATGATTTAACGCCTCATTGTTTCTGTTTTTTAAGACCTCCGCTGATACTAGGTTCTAAAGGACCTCTTAAAGCTAAAATAAATTTAAAAACCTTTGCAGCAAAAAAAGAAATAAAACTATTCATTTAATAAGTGTATTTCATTTAAAAAAAACTACGTAAAAAAACAAGTTAAAGAGCCATTTTAAATTAAAATTATGCTTATATTATCGATAATCGTATTTTACTCTATTTTAGAGTTAAAAAATTAGCAATAAAAAAATAGGCTGGAGATGCTCTTAGAATTTCTTGTGTACCCAGCTTATACACGTAGGGATGTATTTATATACATTTTAATAGACCAGATAGTTACTTAGAATTGCTTAGTGTAACTACTTAGTTATACATGGCAACACAACAGCCTATGATCGGTGGGATCTTAATCCCTTTAAAATTGGTCGTGGCAGTAGTCCTCGTCAGCCACGTCTTTGAAATTGCCTTCATTGTTTCTTTTGTGTTTTTAAGACCTGCCAAAGGATACTAGGGTTCTAAAGGACCTTTAAAGCTAAAATAAATTTAAAACCTTTCAAAAGAAATAAAATTCTATTCATTTAATAAGTGTATTTCATTAAAAACTAATGTAAAAACAAGTTAAAGAGCCATTTTAAATTAAAAATTATGCTCTATTATCGATATCTGATTTTACTCTATTTTAGAGTTAAAAAAAGCTATGGCTGGAGATGCTCTAGAATTTCTTAGGTGTACCCAGTTATACACGTAGGGATGTATTTATATACACATTTTAATGGGACCAGATAGTTACTTAGAATTGCTTAGTGTACCTAGTTAGTATATACATGGCAAACACAACAGCCTATAATCGGATCTTAATCCCTTTAAAATTGGTCAGCGCGCAGTCCTGCCTCCGCTTTGCCATTAGCTCAAATGATTTTACTTGTCACTGTTTCTTTTGTGTTTTTCAGACCTGCAGCTGATACTAGGGTTCTAAAAGACCTTCTTAAAGGTAAAATAATTTTAAAACCTTTGCAGAAAAAGAAATAAAAATTTTATTCATATGAATAAGTGTATTTCATTTTAAAAACTACAAAACAAGTTAAAGAGCCATTTTAAATTAAAAATTATGCCTCTATTATCGATAATCGATTTTACTCTATTTTGTTAAAAATAGCTATGGCTGAGATGCTCATAGAATTCTTAAGTGTACATAGTTATACTTAGGGATGTATTTATATACACATTTTAATGGGACCCAATAGTTACTTAGAATTTGTGTACCTAGTTAGTTATACATGGCAACGAATAGCCATGATCGGTGGGGATCTTAATCCCTTTGGTCAAGCGGTGGCAGTCCTGCTCCACGCCATTAGTCCTGAATGATTTTACCGTCTTCTGCTGTTTCTTTTGTGTTTTTCAGACCTGCCACAATACTAGGGTTCTAAAGGACCTTCTTAAAGCTAAAATAATTTTAAAACCTTTGCAGCAAAGAAAAATCTATTCATATGAATAATGTATTTCATTTTAGAAAACTCCTAATAAAAACAAGTTAAAGAGCCATTTTTAAATTAAAAATTATGCCTCTATTATCGATATATCGATTTTACTCTATTTTAGAAGTTAAAAATAGCTATATCTGGAGATGCTCATAGAATTTCTTAAGTGTACTTATATACACGTGGGATGTATTTATATGCACATTTTAATGGGACCAGATAGTTACTTGGAATTGCTTAGGTGTACCTAGTTAGTTATACATGGCAACGCAACAGTCATGATCTCGGGATCTTAATCCCTTAAAATTGGTCAAGCGTGGCAGTCCCTGCTCTCCGGCACATTAGCCTGCGAATGATTTTATTGTCTTGTTGTTTCTTTTTGTGTTTTTAAGACTCGCCAAGGATACTAGGGTTCTAAAGGACCTTTTAAAGCTAAAATAAATTTAAAAACCTTTCAGCAAAAGAAATAAAAATTCTATTCATTTAAATGTATTTCATTTAAAAAAACTAATTATTTAAAAACAAGTTAAAGAGCCATTTTAAATTAAAAATTATGCCTCTATTATCGATAATCTGATTTTACTCTATTTTGAAGTTAAAATAGCTGACAAAATAGCTATCTGAGATGCTCTTAGAATTTCTTAGTGTACCTAAATTATACACATAGGGATGTATTTATAACATTTTAATGGGACCAGATAGTTACTTAGAATTGCTTAGGTGTAACTACTTAGTTAGCATACATATAAATACTAAACAGCCTATGATCGGCTGGGATCTTAACCTTTAAAATTACCGGCTGGTGGCAGTCCCTGCTCTTAAATTCGTCTCTCACGTTTCTTTTGTGTTTTCAGACCTGCCGCTGATACTAGGGTTCTAAAGGAACCTTAAAGCTAAAATAAATTTAAAAAACCTTTCAGCAAAGAAATAAAAATTCTATTCATATGAATAAGTGTATTTCATTAAAAAAACTACTGAAAAAAAAAACAAGTTAAAGAGCCATTTTAAATTAAAATTATGCCTATATTATCGATAATTGTATTTTACTCTATTTTAGAGTTAAAATAAATATGGCGGAGATGCTTTAGAATTTCAAAAAGTTATACACGTAGGGATGTATTTATATACACATTTTAATGGGACCGTATACTTACTAATGTGTAGCCAGAATTTGTTAGTTATACATGGCAACGCAAATGTCTATAATCGGCTGGGATCTTAATCCCTTTAAAATTGGTCAGCGTTCCTTGCTCTCCTCGCTTTCAGCATTATTAGCTGAAATGATTTTACCGTCTTGCCGTTGTTTCTTTGTGTTTTTCAGACCCGCCGCTGATACTAGGGTTCTAAAGGACCTTCTTAAAGCTAAAATAATTTTAAAACCTTGCAGCAAAAGAAATAAAAATTCTATTCATATGAATAAGTGTATTTCATTTTAAAAAAACTATTTTTAAAAACAAGTTAAAGAGCCATTTTTAAATTAAAAATTATGCCTAAATTATCGATAATCGATTTTACTCTATTTTAGAGTTAAAATAGCTATGGTCGAGATGCTCTTAGAATTTCTTTAAGTGTACATAGTTATACACGTAGGGATGTATTTATATACACATTTTAATGGGACCAGATAGTTACTTAGAATTGCTTAGTGTATCTAGTTAGTTATACATGGCAACTAACAGCCTATGATCTCGTGGGATCTTAATCCCTTTAAAATTGTCATGGTGGCACCTGCTCTCCGCTTGCCATTAGCCCGCGAAATGATTTTTTAATCGGCTCGCTGTTTCTTTTTGTGTTTTCCAAACCCTCGCCATTAATACTAGGGTTCTTAAAGGACCTTCTTAAAGTTAAAATAATTTTAAAAAAACCTTTAGCAATACGTAACTGAACGAAGTACAAC
>JAEACV010000567.1:0-5000 GCA_016432835.1 Brassica nigra
AACCCGACTGTCAGACAGCTCGGTGCGACAGGGTCCGGCACGACGGGTTTCACCTCTCTGGCGCCCCTTTCCAGGGAACTTGGGTCCTCGGTCCGTCACGAGGACGCTTCTCCAGACTATTTCAACCGAAGACGTCCGATTTTCAAGCTCGGGCTCTTCCGCTCGCCACAAGCATTAAGGGAATCCTTTGTTAGTTTCTTTTTCCTCCGCTTATTGATATGCTTAAACTCACGGTGATCCCGCTTGACCTTGGGTCGCACAGGACTTTGGTCATCGAGCTTTTGACCGAACGACCGGACGATATTACGAGGCTTTGAATTCACCAATCGCGATGTCGACGCCCTGGCGCCCTTAGTTCGGATTAAACGCCAAGTAAATAATACACGGAGACCAGTCCGGCCCCATATCCTATGGACGACGATTTGTGACACTCCAGCAGATGCGTTCTCGCCGAAGCTTGGGGCGTAACATGCTCAAAGACCTGATGGTTCACGGATTCTCGTAATTCACACCAAGTATCGCGATTTCGCTACGCTCTTCATCGCGCGTAGAGCCAGATATCCGCTGCTCGAGTCGCTTTTAGACTTTATTTGCAGCACTACTCAACAAACACCGCCTCCGCCGGGCAAAGTGCACTGTTTAGTTGCATGTTCCTTGACACTTTCGTAGTCGGGTTTGCGGAACTGAAGTTAGCGCGCACGATCCGACCGACCTAAGTAAGTCTTGAACCGGACGGAACACATAACCACGGAAATCGCAGGCACGAATCGGCTAAGAGACCGCCCACCGAGAGTGGTGTTTCATCGTTTCGTCGCTCAAGTCCAGTGGTACGATAATGATCCTTCCGCGTTCACCTACGGAAACCTTTGTTACGACTTCTCCTTCCTCTCTAAATGATAAGGTTTGGTGGACTTCTCAAGGACGCCGCAGACGGCGTAACCACCCACGCCGCCGATCCTAACACTTCACCGATCATTCAATCGTAGAGCGACGGGCGGTGTGTACAAAGCGGTGGGACGAGTCAACGCAGCTGATGACGCGCTTACTTAGGGAATTCTCGTGAAGACCAACAATCGCAATGATCTATCCCCATCACGATGAAATTTCAAAGATTATCCGGCCTGTCGGCCAAGGTGTGAACTCGTTGAATACATCAGTGTACGCGCTGCGGCGCCCAGAACATCTAAGGGCATCACAGACCTGTTATTGCCTCAAACTTCCTGGCCTAAACGGCCATAGTCCTCTAAGAAGCCGGCCGTGAAGGGATGCCTCCACGAAGCTAGTTAGCAGGCTGAGGTCTCGCTCGCTAACGGAATTAACTGCATAAATCGCCTCCACCAACTAAGAACGCCATGCACCACCACCCATAATCAAGAAAGAGCTCTCAGTCCTTAATCCTTACTATGTCTGACCTGTAAGTTTCCGGTTGAGGTCATTACCAGCCGCAGGCTCCACTCGTGGTGCCCTTCCGCCAATTCCTTTAAGTTTCAGCCCTCGACCATACTCCCCGAACCCAAAACTTTGATTTCATAAGGTGCCAGCGGAGTCCTAAAAGCAACATCCGCTGATCCCTGGCCATCGCTTATGGTTGAGACTGTAGACGGTATCTCGATCGCTCTCGAGCCCCCAACTTTCGCCTCGATTAATGAAACATCCGCAAATGCTTTCGCAGTTGTTCGCCTTTCATAAATCCAAGAATTTCACCTCTGACTATGAAATACTTAATGCCCCCGACTGTCCCTCGCAATCATTACCATCCCATACAAACACAATAGGATCAAATCCTATGATATCCCATGCTAATGTATACAGAGCGTAGGCTTGCTTTTGAGCACTCTAATTTCTTCAAAGTAACAGCGACGGAGGAACGAACCGCCAGTTAAGACCAGGAGCGACATACGTGAAGGGACAAGCCGACCGGTGCCGCCGGGCGGACCGCACTCCACCCTAAGGTTCAACTACGCAGCTTTTAACGCAACAACTTAAATATACGCTTATTGAGCTGGAATTACCGCTGCTGCTGGCACCAGACTTGCCTCCAATGGATCCTCGCTAAGGGATTTAGATTGTACTATTCCAATTACCAGACTCAAAGAGCCCGCATTGTTATTTATTGTCACTACCTCCCCGCGTCGATTGTAATTTGCGCTACCGCTGCCTTCCTTGGATGGTAGCCGCTTTCAGGCTCCTCTCCGAATCGAACCCTAATTCTCCACAGCAACTACCATGGTAGGCCACTATCCTACCATCGAAAGTTGATAGGCAGAAATTTGAATGATGCGTCGCCAGCACAAAGGCCATGCGATCCGCCGAAGTTATCATGAATCATCAGAGCAACGGGCAGAGCCCCTGACGCCTTTTATCTAATAAATGCATCCCTTCCAGAAGTCGGGTTTGTCGTGACGTGATAGAATTACTTGTTATCCGGTGAAAGAGGTTACCATCAAACAAACTATAACTGATTTAATGAGCCATTCGCAGCTTCACAGTCTGAATTCGCTCCACACATGCATGGCTTAATCTTTGAGACAAGCATATGACTACTGGCAGGATCAACCAGGTAGCATTCATAAATCACGGCAAGACCTAGTCGTATTCCGCGAAACGCAAGAAAGTGGGAATACGAGGACTCGACGCCATCTTTGTCCGAGACAACGTATTAAGCAGACAAGAATTGCTTCTAGTCACCGCCATAACATTCCGCAAGATCCGAGATCCCAGCCAACATCCTATTCACCTTTACGAGCAATGCATTTTCATGCAAAGACGCAAGGATCACAAGTTCCATGTTCACGGCTACCCCATGGAAGGAGCATCCGCTAACAACATTTTAAGCAAAGCTTAACAATTCCCCTAGATAGGTACGCAACACAGGCCCGGATCGAGTCAACAAGCATAAATATGCTAGTGAACGAACTGAGAAGGATAGTTGGTCTCAGAAGCGCGCGAGCACGAGCCTACGCACACCAGCCTATCCAATCACCACTCATACGCCGGACGTTCATTGCCCCGCTAACACCAATCTATCCAGCCAACCTTCTGATGTAATCAGATGATCAGTTGGAAGACGGATGAAACCAGGCCAAGACCGCAAGCTAAAATTGGCGTCGTGGGCAAATGGTCCACCGAAAAGGCCGGAAAAGCCGCGGAAAATGTGACCGGACTGTCAACCCATCGGACCTCGCTTCGGCTGCACCAAGCACTGGACGTTAACCCATACCGCTCGACTTTCCGCAGGCCAGGAGGTGCCTACCCCTTATATATACATTAAGCATTTTTTCAGTCTTTCACCAGAGACATCGATTTCGCTCCGGAGTATTTTTGATGTAAAAAAAATACTTCGAATTTGAATCTGATTTTTGCATGCTCATGTATGGTTAGAGCCATTTTCTGGTAAATTTTCATAATTTTTATTGCTTCTAACCATGTCTTTGATGCTACAAGGATCGGTTCTCGGTCTAAAATGATGTCTATCGCAACTTTTGATTGGAACTTGACATCTAGAACTCTTTATTGACATATTTGTGATGTTTCCTTTCAGAAAATTTTGTTCAAAAATATCAATTTTGAATTTTTGGGTTGTACGGTGGCTTGGCACGCGCAGACATGGATCGCTGCATGCGTGACGGATCGCTGCACGCAGGACGCCCCTGTGCACGCAGACGTCCGCTCTGCGCACGCTGGACGCCCGCTCCGCGCACGCGGATCGTTTCAGGCACGCCGGATCCGTCTGCGGCATCGCCGGTCGTCCGCCGCACGCTGGTCGTCCGGTTCGCGTAACGCTGACGCCCGGCCGCACGGGTCGTCCGGCTGCACGCTGGTCGCCAGGTCGACCGCCTCGTGCACGCTGGCCCGCTGTGCACGCTGGTCGTCCGCCGTGCACGCTGGTCGCCCGTCGTGCACGCTGGACGCCCGTGTACGCCCGGCCTCGGCTGCACGCGGGTCGTCCAGGTCGACCGCTCAGCACGCAGGACGCACCGTCAGGCAGCGACGCCCGCTCGCACCCGACCGTCGCTCGTGCACCAGGACCGACCGGCTGTGCACGGACCTGATCAGTGCACGCAGACGCCCGCTGCACGCAGGACGCCCGCTGCTGCACGCAGGACGTCCCGCTGCACGCAGACGCCCGCTGCGCACGCAGGTCGTCCGCTGTGCATGCATCCGCCGTGCACGCAGGTCGTCCAGGTCGACCGCTCGGCACGCAGGACGACCGCTCGGCACGCAGGACGCCCGCCTCGCAGGCACCGACCGTCCGTCTCACCGGACCGACCGGCTGTGCACGACCTGGATCAGTGCACGCAGACGCCCGGCTGCACGCGGACGCCCGCCGCTGCACGCAGACGTCCGCGCTGCACGCAGGACGCCCGCCAGTGCACGCAGACGTCCGCTCGGTGCACGCAGGTCGCCCGCCTGCACGCAGACGCGTCCGCTGTGCACGCAGGTCGTCCAGGTCGACCGCCCGTACGCAGGACGCCCTGCACGCAGGACGTCCGCTCGCGCACCCGACCGCTCCGTCTGCGCACCAGGACCGACCGCTGTGCACGGACCTGATCAGTGCACGCAGGACGCCCGTCGCGCACGCGGACGTCCGCAGCTGCACGCAGGACGCCCGCTGCTGCACGCAGGACGCCCGTCTGGCACGCAGACGTCCGTCTGCACGCGGACGCCCGTCTGCACGCGACGCCCGTCTGCGGCACGCGGTCGTCCGGCTGTGCACGCTGGTCGCCCGCTCTGCACGCTGACGCCCCGCTGTGCACGTCCGCCTGCACGCGGACGTCCGGCTGTGCACGCAGGTCGTCCAGTCGACCGTCGGCACGCAGGACGCACCGCCGCGGCACGCAGTACGCCCGCCTGCGCACCCGACCATCCGTCTGCGTAACACGACCGACCGCTGTGCACGGACCTGATCAGTGCACGCAGGTCCTCCGCCGTGCACGCAGGACGCCCGCTGCACGCAGGACGTTCGCCAGCACGCAGGACGTCCGCCGCACGCACGGACG
>JAEACV010000567.1:10000-12500 GCA_016432835.1 Brassica nigra
GGTGTGAACTCGCTGAATACATCAGGTAGCGCTGCGGCGGCCAGAACATCTAAGGGCATCACAGACCTGTTATTGCCTCAACTTCCTTGGCCTAAACGGCCATAGTCCCTCTAAGAAGCCGGCCGTGAAGGGATGCCTCCACGTAGCTAGTTAGCAGGCTGAGGTCTCGCTCGCTAACGGAATTAACCAGACAAATCGCTCCACCAACTAAGAACGCCATGCACCACCACCCATAGAATCAAGAAAGAGCTCTCATCTGTCAATCCTTACTATGTCCGACCTGGTAAGTTTCCGTTGAGTCAAATTAAGCCGCAGGCTCCACTCCCGGTGGTGCCCTTCCACAATTCCTTTAAGTTTCAGCCTTATGACCATACTCCGAACCCAAAACTTTGATTTCTCATAAGGTGCCAGCGAGTCCTAAAAGCAACATCCGCTGATCCCTGGTCGGCATCGCTTATGGTTGAGACTAGACGGTATCTGATCGCCTTCGAGCCCCCAACTTTCGCTTTGATTAATGAAAACATCCTTGGCAAATGCTTTCGAGTTGTTCGCCTTTCATAAATCCAAGAATTTCACCTCTGACTATGAAATACTTAATGCCCCGACTGTCCCTCGTAATCATTACTCCGATCCCGGTACAACACAATAGGATCGAAATCCTATGATGTTATCCCATGCTAATGTATACAGAGCGTAGGCTTGCTTTGAGCACTCTAATTTCTTCAAAGTAACAGCGACGGAGGCACGACCCGGCCAGTTAAGACCAGGAGCCGATCGCCGAGAAGGGACAAGCCGACCGGTGCTCGCCGAAGGCGGACCGGGCGACCCACCCCAAGGTTCAACTACGAGCTTTTTAACTGCAACAACTTAAATATACGCTATTGGAGCTGGAATTACCGCGGCTGCTGGCACCAGACTTGCCCTCCAATGGATCCTCGTTAAAGGATTTAGATTGTACTCATTCCAATTACCAGACTCAAAGAGCCCGGTATTGTTATTTATTGTCACTACCTCCCCGTGTCAGGATTGGGTAATTTGCGCGCCTGCTGCCTTCCTTGGATGTGGTAGCCGCTTCAGGCTCCTCCGAATCGAACCCTAATTCTCCGCCACCGCTACTACCATGGTAGGCCACTATCCTACCATCGAAAGTTGATAGGCAGAAATTTGAATGATGCGCCGCCAGCACAAAGGCCATGCGATCCGCCGAAGTTATCATGAATCATCAGAGCAACGGCAGAGCCCGCTACGACCTTTATCTAATAAATGCATCCCTTCCAGAAGTCGGGTTTGTTGCACGATAGCTCTAGAATTACTACGTTATCCGAGTAGTAGTTACCATCAAACAAACTATAACTGATTTAATGAGCCATTCGCAGCTTCACAGTCTGAATTCGCTCATACTTACACATGCATGGCTTAATCTTTGAGACAAGCATATGACTACTGGCAGGATCAACCAGGTAGCATTCATAAATCACGCAAGACCTAAGTCGTATTCCCCAAACGCAAGGAAAGTGGGAATAGACGAGGACTCGACCGCCATCTTTGTCCGAGACAAACGTATAAGCAGACAAGAATTGCTTCTAGTCACCGCCATAACATTTCCAAGATCCGAGATCCCAGCCGACATCCTATTCACCTTTACGAGCAATGCATTTTTCATGCAAAGACGCAAGGATCACAAGTGCGGTTATCAGGTTCACGGCTACCCCATGGAAGGAGCATCCGCTAACAACATTTTAAGCAAAGCTTAACAATTCCTCTAGATAGGTACGCAACACAGGCCCCGATCGAGTCAACAAGCATAAATATGCTAGTGAACGAACTGGGAGAAGGATCCAGAAGTGTGCGCCGCTATGAGCCTACGCACATAGCTATCCAATCACCACTCATACGCGGACGCTCATTGCCCCGCTAACACCAATCTATCCAGCCAACCTTCTGATGTAATCAGATGATCAGTTGGAAGACGGATGAAACCAGGCCAAGACCGCGAAAATTGGCGTCGGCAAATGGTCCACCGGAAAGTTGCCGAAAAGCCGCCGGAAAATGTGACCGGACTGTCAACCCATCGACCTCGCTTCGTGCTGCACCAAGCACTGGACGTTAACCCATACCGCTCGACGACCCACCCTTCCGGCAGGCCAGGGAGGTGCCTACCCCTTATATATACATTAAGCATTTTTCAGTCTTTCACCAAGACATTGATTCTGTCCGAGTATTTTGATGTAAAAAAAATACTTCGAATTTGAATCTGATTTTCATGCTTCATATGTATGGTTGAGCTATTTTCTGGTAAATTTTCATAATTTTTATTGCTTCTAACCATGTCTTTGGATGCTACAAGGATCGGGTTCTCGGGTCTAAAATGATGTCTATCGCAACTTTGATTGAACTTGACATCTAGAACTCTTTATTGACATATTTGTGATGTTTCCTTTCAGAAAATTTTGTTCAAAAATATCAATTTTGAATTTTGGGTTGTACGGTGGTCTTGGCA
>JAEACV010000567.1:17500-22500 GCA_016432835.1 Brassica nigra
GAGGCTTGAATTCACCACCGCATGTCGAGACGCCCTGGCCTCTTAGCTCGATTTTGGCCAACCGCTGCGGCGTAACACACGGAGACCAGCTTCCGCCCCATATCCTCGAGAGGATGGGGACGACGATTTGTGACACCCAGCAGACGCTCGCCGAAGGCTTGGGGCGCAACTTCGCTCAAAGACTCGATGGTTCACGGATTCTGCAATTCACACCAAGTATCGTGATTTCACGCTCTTCATCGATGCAGAGATATCCGCTGTCGAGTCGCTTTTAGACTTTACATTGCAGCACTACTCAACAAACACCGCCTCCGGTTGGCGAAAGCAGACGTTTAGTTGCATGTTCCGACACTTTTCGTCGGGTTTGGTGAAACTGAAGCTATGCGCACGATCCGCATCGACCTAAGTAAGTCTTGAACCGGGACGGAACACATAACCACGGAAATCGCAGGCACGGAATCGCTAAGAGACCGCCCACCGAGAGTGGTGTTTCATCGCTCTTCGTCGCTCGCTTCCGGTACGATAATGATCCTTCCGCAGGTTCACCTACGGAAACCTTGTTACGACTTCTCCTTCCTCTAAATGATAAGGTTTAGTGGACTTCTCGCGACGCCGCAGACGGCTAACCACCCACCGCCGCCATCCAACACTTCACCGGATCATTCAATCGGTAGGAGCGACGGGCGGTGTGTACAAAGGGCAGGACGAGTCAACGCGAGCTGATGACTCGCGCTACTAGGAATTCCTCGCTGAAGACCAACAATTGCAATGATCTATCCCCATCACGATGAAATTTCAAAGATTACCCGGCCTGTCGCCAAGGTGTGAACTCGCTGAATACATCAGCAGAGCGCGCGCCCAGAACATCTAAGGGCATCACAGACCTGTTATTGCCTCAACTTCCTTGGCCTAAACGCCATAGTCCCTCTAAGAAGCCGCCGGAAGGGATGCCTCCACGAGCTAGTTAGCAGGCTGAGGTCTCGCTCGCTAACGGAATTAACCAGACAAATCGCTTCCACCAACTAAGAACGCCATGCACCACCACCCATAGAATCAAGAAAGAGCTCTCAGTCTGTCAATCCTTACTATGTCCGACCTGGTAAGTTTCCCCGTTGAGTCAATTAAGCCGCAGGCTCCACTGGTGGTGCCCTTCACAATTCCTTTAAGTTTCAGCCTTGCGACCATACCCCGAACCCAAAACTTTGATTTCATAAGGTGCCAGCGAGTCCTAAAAGCAACATCCGCTGATCCCCGGTCGGCATCGCTTATGGTTGAGACTAGGACGGTATCTGATCGCCTTCGAGCCCCCAACTTTCGCTCTTGATTAATGAAAACATCCTTGGCAAATGCTTTCGCAGTTGTTCGCCTTTCATAAATCCAAGAATTTCACCTCTGACTATGAAATACTTAATGCCCCGACTGTTCTAATCATTACTCCGATCCCGGTACAACACAATAGGATCGAAATCCTATGATGTTATCCCATGCTAATGTATACAGAGCGTAGGCTTGCTTTGAGCACTCTAATTTCTTCAAAGTAACAGCGACGGAGGAACGACCCGCCAGTTAAGACCAGGAGCGATCGCCGACAGAAGGGACAAGCCGACCGTGTCGCCGGGCGGACCGGCGACCCATCCCAAGGTTCAACTACGAGCTTTTAACTGCAACAACTTAAATATACGCTATTGGAGCTGGAATTACCGCGGCTGCTGGCACCAGACTTGCCCTCCAATGGATCCTCGTTAAGGGATTTAGATTGTACTCATTCCAATTACTGCACTCAAAGAGCCCGGTATTGTTATTTATTGTCACTACCTCCCCGTGTCGATTGGGTAATTTGCGCTACCTGCTGCCTTCCTTGATGTGGTAGCCGCTTTCAGGCTCCTCTCCGAATCGAACCCTAATTCTCCGCCACCCGCTACCACCATGGTAGGCCACTATCCTACCATCGAAAGTTGATAGGGCAGAAATTTGAATGATGCGTCGCCAGCACAAAGGCCATGCGATCCGTCGAGTTATCATGAATCATCAGAGCAACGGGCAGAGCCCGCGACGACCTTTTATCTAATAAATGCATCCCTTCCAGAAGTCGGGGTTTGTTGCACGTAATAGCTCTAGAATTACTACGGTTATCCGAGAAGTAGTTACCATCAAACAAACTATAACTGATTTAATGAGCCATTCGCAGTTTCACAGTCTGAATTCGTTCATACTTACACATGCATGGCTTAATCTTTGAGACAAGCATATGACTACTGGCAGGATCAACCAGGTAGCATTCATAAATCACGGCAAGACCAAGTCGTATTCCCGCAAACGCAAGGAAAGTGGGAATAGACGAGGACTTGACCGTCATCTTTGTCCGAGACAACGCGCTTTAGCAGACAAGAATTGCTTCTAGTCACCGCCATAACATTTCCGCATCCGAGATCCCAGCCGACATCCTATTCACCTTTGCGAGCAATGCATTTTTCATGCAAAGACGCAAGGATCACAAGTGTCGGTTATTGGTTCACGGCTACCCCATGGAAGGAGCATCCGCTAACAACATTTTAAGCAAAGCTTAACAATTCCTCTAGATAGGTACGCAACACGGCCCCGATCGAGTCAACCAGCATAAATATGCTAGTGAACGAACCGAGAAGGATAGTTGGTCAGAGTTCAAGCGCCGGAGCAATGAGCCTACGACACTAGCTATCCAATCACCACTCATACGCCGACGCTCATTGCCCCGCTAACACCAATCTATCCAGCCAACCTTCTGATGTAATCAGATGATCAGTTGGAAGACGGATGAAACCAGGCCAAGACCGCAAAGCAAAATTCATGTCCAAAATGGTCCACCGAAAAGTCCGAAAAGCCGCCGGAAAATGTGACCGGACTGTCAACCCATCGACTCGCTTCGCTGCACCAAGCACTGGACGTTAACCCATACCGCTCGACGACCCACCCTTCCAGTGCAGGCCAGGGAGGTGCCTACCCCTTATATATACATTAAGCATTTTTCAGTCTTTCACCAAGACATTGATTCGCTCCGAGTATTTTGATGAAAAAAAAATACTTCGAATTTGAATCTGATTTTGCATGCTTCATATGTATGGTTAGAGCTATTTTCTGGTAAATTTTCATAATTTTATTGCTTCTAACCATGTCTTTGATGCTACAAGGATCGGGTTCTGGTCTAAAATGATGTCTATCGCAACTTTTGATTGAACTTGACATCTAGAACTCTTTATTGACATATTTGTGATGTTTCCTTTCAGAAAATTTTGTTCAAAAATATCAATTTTGAATTTTGGGTTGTACGGTGGTCTTGGCACGCAGACATGGATCGCTGCATGCAGACGGGATCGCACGCAGGACGCCCGTGCACGCAGGACGCCCGCCTCGCACGCTGGACGTCCGTCTGCGCACGCTGACGCCCGCCGGACGCCGGCTCTGCTGCACGCTGGTCGTCCGGCTGGCACGCTGGTCGTCCGTCTGCACGCTGGACGCCCGCCTGTGCACGGCACGTCCGCCTGCGCACGCTGGTCGCCCGTTCGACCGCCTCGCGGCACGCTGGTCGTCCGCTGTGCACGCGACGTCCGTCGTGCACGCTGGTCGTCCCGTCTGCACGCTGGCGCCCGGCTGTGCACGCTGTCGTCCCGCTGTGCACGCGGTCGCCCGTGCCGACCGCTCGTGCACGCTGGACGCCCGTCGCGGCACGGACGCCGCTCGTGCACGCGACCGTCCGTCTCGGACCGGACCACCGCTGTGCACGACCTGATCAGTGCACGCAGGACGCCCGCCGCTGCACGCAGGACGCCCGCCAGCGCACGCAGGACGCCCGCCGCTGCACGCAGACGCCCGCTCGCACGCAGGCGTCGCCGGCTGCATGCAGGACGTCCGCTGTGCACGCAGTCGTCAGGCCGTGACCGCAGGCACCAGACGACCGCTCGCGTCACGCAGACGCCCGCCTCGCACCCGACCGTCCGTCTGCGTACCAGGACCGACCGCTGTGCACGACGGATCAGTGCACGCAGACGCCCGCTTGCACGCGGACGTCCGCCTGCACGCAGATTCGCCGCTGCACGCAGGACGCCCGCTGGCACGCAGGACGCCCCGTGCACGCAGGTCGCCCGCTTCACGCAGGACGCAGATGTGCACGCAGGTCGTCCAGGTCGACCGCTCAGGCACGCAGGACGCACCGCTCAGGTGCACGCAGGACGTCCGCCTGCGACCCGACCGTCCGTCTGCGCACTCAGACCGACCGCTGTGCACGGACCTGGATCAGTGCACGCAGACGCCGCCCGCCGCTGCACGCGGACGCCCGCCAGGCACGCAGACGTCCGCCGCTGCACGCAGGACGCCCGCTCGTGCACGCGGACGCCCGCTCGTGCACGCGGACGCTCGCGGCACGCGGGACGTCCGCTCGTGCACGCGGTCGTCCGGCTGTGGCCGTCCGGTCGTCGCACGCGCTGGACGTCCCGCTGCACGCTGGTCGTCCGCGCACGCAGACGCCCGGCCAGTGCACGCAGGTCGCCCAGTCGACCGCTCGTGCACGCAGGACGCCCCGCCTGCACGCAGACGCCCGCTCAGGTAACCCGACCATCCGTCTGCGTACAATACCGACCGGCTGTGCACGGACCTGATCAGTGCACGCAGGTCCGCCGCTGCACGCAGGACGCCGCGCTGCGTTCGGACGCCCGTTCGCACGCAGGACGTCCGTCAGGCACGCAGACGCCCGCTGCTGCACGCAGACGCCCGCTGACGCAGACGTCCGCCAGTACGCAGACGCCCGCCAGTGCACGCAGGACGTCAGCCTGACGTCGGCGCCTGCTGCACAGTGACGTGGATCAGCACAATAGCCAGTCCCGTAGTAGGTTTGGCTCGATTTTCATGGACTGATCCTAGAGTTTTTCATGGACAGTCCTTAGTCCGACAAATCATTCCCGCCAGACACAACAGTCAAGTCCGCTAGTACATTTGGCTCGAAGTTTTCATGGACTTGACGTTAGAGT
>JAEACV010000567.1:27500-30000 GCA_016432835.1 Brassica nigra
AAGTTTCAGCCTTGCACCATACCCCCGAACCCAAAACTTTGATTTCATAAGGTGCCAGCGAGTCCTAAAAGCAACATCCGCTGATCCCTGGTCGGCATCGCTTATGGTTGAGACTAGGACGGTATCTGATCGCCTTCGAGCCCCCAACTTTCGCTCTTGATTAATGAAAACATCCTCGCAAATGCTTTCGCAGTTGTTCGCCTTTCATAAATCCAAGAATTTCACCTCTGACTATGAAATACTTAATGCCCCCGACTGTCCCTGTTAATCATTACTCCGATCCCGAAGGCCAACACAATAGGATCGAAATCCTATGATGTTATCCCATGCTAATGTATACAGAGCGTAGGCTTGCTTTGAGCACTCTAATTTCTTCAAAGTAACAGCGACGGAGGAACGAATTCGCCAGTTAAGACCAGGAGCGATCACGACAGAAGGACAAGCCGACCGTGTCTCGCAAGCGGACCCACCCAAGGTTCAACTACGAGCTTTTAACTGCAACAACTTAAATATACGCTTATTGAGCTGGAATTACCGCGGCTGCTGGCACCAGACTTGCCCTCCAATGGATCCTCGCTAAGGATTTAGATTGTACTATTCCACTACCAGACTCAAAGAGCCCGTATTGTTATTTATTGTCACTACCTCGTCGATTGGGTAATTTGCGCTACTGCCTTCCTTGATGTGGTAGCCGCTTTCAGGCCCTCCGAATCGAACCCTAATTCTCCGCCACCAAGCTACCACCATGGTAGGCCACTATCCTACCATCGAAAGTTGATAGGGCAGAAATTTGAATGATGCGTCGCCAGCACAAAGGCCATGCGATCCGCCGAAGTTATCATGAATCATCAGAGCAACGGCAGAGCCCGCCGACCTTTTATCTAATAAATGCATCCCTTCCAGAAGTCGGGTTTGTTGCACGATAGCTCTAGAATTACTACGTTATCCGAAAGTAGAGTTACCATCAAACAAACTATAACTGATTTAATGAGCCATTCGCAGCTTCACAGCCTGAATTCGCTCATACTTACACATGCATGGCTTAATCTTTGAGACAAGCATATGACTACTGGCAGGATCAACCAGGTAGCATTCATAAATCACGGCAAGACCTAGTCGTATTCCCGCAAACGCAAGGAAAGTGGGAATAGACGAGGACTGACCGCCATCTTTGTCCGAGACAACGCGTTTAGCAGACAAGAATTGCTTCTAGTCACCGCCATAACATTTCCGCGATCCGAGATCCCAGCCAACATCCTATTCACCTTTATGAAGCAATGCATTTTTCATGCAAAGACGCAAGGATCACAAGTGCCGGTTATCAGGTTCACGGCTACCCCATGGAGCATCCGCTAACAACATTTTAAGCAAAGCTTAACAATTCCTCTAGATAGGTACGCAACACAGGCCCCGATCGAGTCAACAAGCATAAATATGCTAGTGAACGAACTGAGGATAGTTGGTCAGAGTTGCGCGCCGAGCACGAGCCTACGCATTAACTAGCTATCCAATCACCACTCATACGCCGGACGCTCATTGCCCCGCTTAACACCAATCTATCCAGCCAACCTTCTGATGTAATCAGATGATCAGTTGGAAGACGGATGAAACCAGGCCAAGACCGCAGAAGCGAAAATTGGCGTCGTGGGCAAAATGGTCCACCGAAAAGTTGCCGAAAAGCCGCCGAAAAATGTGACCGGACTGTCAACCCATCGACCTCGCTTCGTGCTGCACCAAGCACTGGACGTTAACCCATACCGCTCGACGACCCACCCTTCCAGCAGGCCGGGAGGTGCCTACCCCTTATATACATTAAGCATTTTTCAGTCTTTCACCAGAGACATTGATTCTGCTCCGGAGTATTTTGATGTAAAAAAAATACTTCGAATTTGAATCTGATTTTTGCATGCTTCATATGTATGGTTGAGCTATTTTCTGGTAAATTTTCATAATTTTTATTGCTTCTAACCATGTCTTTGATGCTACAAGGATCGGGTTCTCGGGTCTAAAATGATGTCTATCGCAACTTTTGATTGAACTTGACATCTAGAACTCTTTATTGACATATTTGTGATGTTTCCTTTCAGAAAATTTTGTTCAAAAATATCAATTTTGAATTTTTGGGTTGTAATGGTCTGGCACGCCGCAGACATGGATCGCTGCATGACGTGGATCGCACTAGACGCCCGCGAGGACGTCCGTCAGGCACGCGGACGTCCGTTCGGCATCGGACGTCCGTCCGTGACGACCAATTGCACGCTGGTCGCCCGGCTGTGCACGCGGGTCGTCCGCTGTTGCAGGCTCGGACGCCCCGCTGCACGCTGGTCGTCCGGCTATGCGACGCGGTCGTCCAGTTGCGCGCGGTACGCGGGTCGCCCGGCTGTGCAGTCGCGGGTCGTCCGGCTGTGCACGGGTCGCCGTCTGCACGCGGACGCTGCCCGGCTGTGCACGCTGGCCGTCCGTTGCGCACGCTGGTCGCCCGTGTCGACCGTTGCACGCG
>JAEACV010000567.1:35000-40000 GCA_016432835.1 Brassica nigra
ACGGAAATCGGCAGGCACGGAATCGGCTAAGAGACCGGCCCACCGAGAGTGATGTTTCATCGTTCTCGGGTCGTTCTGTTTCCAGGGTACGACAATGATCCTTCCGCAGGTTCACCTACGGAAACCTTTGTTACGACTTCTCCTTCCTCTAAATGATAAGGTTTAGTGGACTTCTCGCGACGCCGCAGACGGCGAACCACCCACGCCGCCGCTGATCCAAACACTTCACCGGATCATTCAATCGGTAGAGCGACGGGCTGTGTACAAAGCGCAGGGACGTAGTCAACGCGAGCTGATGACTCGCGCTTACTAGGAATTCCTCGTTGAAGACCAACAATTGCAATGATCTATCCCCATCACGATGAAATTTCAAAGATTACCCGCCTGTCGCCAAGGTGTGAACTCTGAATACATCAGTGAGCTGCGGCGCCCAGAACATCTAAGGGCATCACAGACCTGTTATTGCCTCAACTTCCTTGGCCTAAACGGCCATAGTCCCTCTAAGAAGCCGGCCGTGAAGGGATGCCTCCACGTAGCTAGTTAGCAGGCTGAGGTCTCGTTCGTTAACGGAATTAACCAGACAAATCGCTCCACCAACTAAGAACGCCATGCACCACCACCCATAGAATCAAGAAAGAGCTCTCAGTCTGTCAATCCTTACTATGTCCGACCTGGTAAGTTTCCGTGGAGTCAAATTGCCGCAGGCTCCACTCCTGTGGTGCCCTTCCACAATTCCTTTAAGTTTCAGCCTTGCACCATACCCCGAACCCAAAACTTTGATTTCTCATAAGGTGCCAGCGAGTCCTAAAAGCAACATCCGCTGATCCCTGGTCGGCATCGCTTATGGTTGAGACTAGGACGGTATCTGATCGCCTTCGAGCCCCCAACTTTCGCTCTTGATTAATGAAAACATCCTGGCTTTGCAGTTGTTCGCCTTTCATAAATCCAAGAATTTCACCTCTGACTATGAAATACTAATGCCCCGACTGTCCCCTAATCATTACTCCGATCCTCGGCTACAACAACAATAGATCGAAATCCTATGATGTTATCCCATGCTAATGTATACAGAGCGAGGCTTGCTTTGAGCACTCTAATTTCTTCAAAGTAACATACGAGGCACGACCGCCAGACCAGGAGCCGTCACGATGTGGTAGGACAAGCCGACCGTGCTCGCCGGCGGACCGCGACCCATCCCAAGGTTCAACTACGAGCTTTTAACCGCAACAACTTAAATATACGCTTATCGAGCTGGAATTATCACTGCTGCTGGCACCAGACTTGCCCTCCAATGGATCCTCGCTATGGATTTAGATTGTACTTCATTCCAACTACTGACTCAAAGAGCTCCAGGTATTGTTATTTATTGTCACTACCTCCCGTCCGATCGGGTAATTTGCGCTACCGCTGCCTTCCTTGGATGTGGTAGCCGCTTTCAGCTCCCTCCGAATCGAACCCTAATTCTCCTCACACCCGCTACTACCATGGTAGGCTACCATCCTACCATCAAAGTCGATAGGCAGAAATTTGAATGATGCGTCACAGCACAAAGGCCATGCGATCCGCCAAAGTTATCATGAATCATCAGAGCAACGGCAGAGCCCGCCACCTCTTTATCTAATAAATGCATCCCTTCCAGAAGTCGGGTTTGTTGTGACGATACTTCTGTAATTACTACGGTTATCCGAGAGAGTACCATCAAACAAACTATAATGGATTTAATGAGCCATTCGCAGCCACAACCGAATTGCTCATACTTACACATGCATGGCTTAATCTTTGAGACAAGCATATGACTACTGGCAGGATCAACCAGGTAGCATTCATAAATCACCGCCAAGCATAGTCGTATTCCCGCAAACGCAAGGAAAGTGGGAATAATGAGGACTCGAATTGCCATCTTTGTCCGAGACAACGTGTTTAGCAGACAAGAATTGCTTCTAGTCACCGCCATAACATTTCAAGATCCGAGATCCCAAACATCCTATTCTCACCTTTGCGAAGCAATGCATTTTCATGCAAAGACGCAAGGATCATTATGTCGGTTATCGCGGTTCACGGGCTACCCCATGGAAGGAGCATCCGCTAACAACATTTTTAAGCAAAGCTTAACAATTCCCTCTAGATAGGTAACGCAACACAGGCCCCGATCGAAATAACAAGCATAAATATGCTAGTGAACGAACTGAGAAGGATAGCTGGTCCAGTCGCTGCGCTAATGCAGCGCTGCATTAATTAGCTATCCAATCACCACTCATACGACGCTCATTGCCCCGCTTAACACCAATCTATCCAGCCAACCTTCTGATGTAATCAGATGATCAGTTGAAGACGGATGAAACCAGGCCAAGACCGCTAAGCGAAAATTCATGTCGTGGGCAAAATGGTCCACCGGAAAAAGGCCGAAAAGCCACGGAAAAGTGACCGGACTGTCAACCCATCGACCTCGCTTCGCGCTGCACCAAGCACTGGACGCTAACCCATACCGCTCGGACGAATCCAACTCTTCCAGTGTGCCAGGGAGGTGCCTACCCCTTATATATACATTAAGCATTTTTCAGCCTTTCACCAGTAGACATTGATTCTGCTCCGGAGTATTTGATGTAAAAATACTTGAATTTGAATCTGATTTTTGCATGTTTCATATGTATGGTTGTGAGCTTTATTTTCTGGTAAATTTTCATAATTTTTTATTGCTTCTAACCATGTCTTTGGATGCTACATGATCGGGTTCTGGTCTAAAATGATGTCTATCGCAACTTTGATTGAACTTGACATCTAGAACTCTTTATTGACATATTTGTGTTTGTTTTCAGAAAATTTTGTTCAAAATATCAATTTTGAATTTTGGGTTGTATCAATGGATGGTCTTGGCACGCAGGACATGGATCGTGCATGCAGACGGATCGGTGCACGCAGGACGCCCGGCCACGGCACGCAGACGCCCGCTCAGGTGCACGCTGGCACGCTTCGCCTCCGTACGCTGGTCGCCGTGACGCCCGTCAGGTATCGGCTGCAACTGGCCTGCGGCACGCGGTCGCCCATGCAATGCGGGTCGCCCGCCATTCGCACGCTGACGCCCCGGCCAGCACGCTGGTCGTCCGCCATGACGCGTCGTCCAGGGTTTCGCATCGTTGCACGCGATGGGGTAAACCGGCCAGGCACGCACGCGGGTGCACGCGGCCGCGCATCGGACGCCTGCCACGCACGGACGCCAGTACCGTAGGCCGGGCCGTTGCGCACGTCGCCCGGTGCTTCCATTGCTCGCACGCATAGGACGACCGCTCGCGTGACGCAGGACGACCGTCGCGCAACCTAATCAACCGCGCACCTAACCCAAATCACCGCACCCGGACGGATCAAGTAATGCGTGACGTCCGTCAGTTGCACGCGCAGACGTCCGGTTGCACGCAGGGGATTCATTAGCCAAGACGCAGGACGCCCCGTCTGGTACGCAGGTCGTCCGGGTTGTGCATGCAGACGTCCGCTGTGCACGCAGGTCGTCCAGGTTTTATCTACCTGTGCACGCAGATTTTACCGCCTGGTGGCACGCAGGACGCCCGTCTGCGTACGCTGACCGTCCGTCTGCGCTCAGATCGACTGGCTGTGTACGACCTGATCAGCAGAATGCTGTGACGCCCGGTCGCTAAAACGGACGCCCGTCAGTATCAAGGACGCCCGCCGCTGCACGCAGGACGCCCGCCGCTGCACGCAGACGCCCGTCTGCGGCACGCAGGACGCCCGCTGGCAGACGCAGAATGCACCTGCCGCTGCACGCAGGACGTCCGACTTGCCTGCAGGGACGCCCGCCGCTGCACCGTGACGTGGATCAGCACACAATAGCCAGTCCGTAGTAGGTTTGGCTCGCATTTTTCATGGACTGGATCTCCTTAGAAGCCATGCATCTTTAGGTCCATCAACCATTCCTGCCAGACACACACAGTCAAGTCCGCTAGTACATTTGGCTCGAAGCTATGGACTCGGACAAGAGTTAAGTCCGATATTCTACCGTTCAACTCCGATTATTTAATCATATTCCCCGCCATTACCACCAGTCCGTGGAGTAGATTTGGCTCATTTTTTATGGACTGATCGCTAGAAAGTTAAGTCCGGACAGTCTTTAGCTCGATTAAATTTTCCTTCCGTAAGACATATGATCAGTCCGGTCGATCGAAGCCTGGACTGATCGGTTGAGTTAAGTCTGAAATGTCCTTAGCTCGATTCAATCTAATCACGCAAATTAAGTCCGTCTCCGATGTTTTCCTCGAAGCTTTTGTGTACTGATGGGACCAAGTGTACTGAAGGTATTGAACATTTCCCTCGACCTACTCATGTCCCGACGGGATCTATGTACTGATAGGAATGCATTTGTATCGAAGCCGATAGCCGGATGCACATGAACAGAACAGCCAAAGGAAATTTTCAGATTTTCCTGGTCTGATGGTCTCACATGATGCATTTAGCGAGCCATGTGGTCTGATGGGATGCATTTATCAGACTTCTTGAAAACTTGGTGCGACCGATTTCTAAGTAGTAACTTCAAACCTCGCCAACGCTCTTATAAACTTTAGAAATTTTTGGGTTTTTTTTGTTTGTTTTAACGCTTGGGAGGAAATATGAATGGAAAGGGGAGGGTCAATCTTAGCACAGTGCTATTGAATTCAGTGGATCGTGGCAGCCCTCGCCACTTACAATACCCCCGCGTATGTCACCGCGCAGCGATTCTACCCGCCGCCGGTGGTATTAATATCGCGGTCCAACGCTCACCGAACGGACTTAGCCAACGACATCGCGCCTTTGGGAGTCAAGCTCCCACCGAGGGTCGGTAATCGGGCGCGTACGCTTTTAGCCCGGATTCTGACTTGTAGGCGCTCAGTCATAATCCAGCGACGGTAGCTTCGGCCACTGGCTTTTCAACCAAGCCGATGACCAATTGTGCGAATCAACGGTTCCTCCTCGCATCAGTTGAATTACTATCGCGACGCTGGCATCAGTGGTAA
>JAEACV010000567.1:42500-45342 GCA_016432835.1 Brassica nigra
CAAACAACCCGACTCAGACAAATACTGGTGCGACAGGGTCCGCACGACGGGCTCCACCTCTGGCTCTTTCCAGGGAACTTCAGTCCGGTCCGCCGCTGAGGACGCTTCCAGACATAATTCAAGACGTCCGATTTTCGCTGGGCTCTTCCCGCTGCCGCCGCTACTAAGGGAATCTTGCGTTTCTTTTCCTCCGCTTTATTGATATGCTTAAACTCAGCGGTGATCCCGCCTGACCTGGGGTCGCGTGAGGACTTTGGTCATCGAGAGCCGACCGAACGACCGGACGATATTACGAGGCTTTGAATTCACCACCGCATGTCGACGCCCTGGCGCCTCTTTAGCTCGATTTTTAATAACCGCTGCGTAACACACGGAGACCAGCTTCGCCCCATATCCTCGAGGATGGGGACGACGATTTGTGACACCCAGCAGACGCGTCCTCGCCAGAAGGCTTGGGGCGCAACTTGCGCTCAAAGACTCGGGATGGTTCACGGATTCCCAATTCACAATTCGCATCGATTTCGCCACGCTCTTCATCGGCGCGAGCGGTGATATCCGCTGCCGAGTCGCTTTAGACTTTACATTGCAGCACTACTCAACAAACACCGCCTCCGGCTGGCGAAAGCAGACCGCTTAGTTGCATGTTCCTTGACACTTTTCGCGCCGGGTTTGGGAACTGAAGCTATGCGCATCGATCCCACCGACCTAAGTAAGTCTTGAACCGGGACGGAACACATAACCACGGAAATCGCAGGCACGAATCGCTAAGAGACCGCCCACCGGTGAGTGGTGTTTCATCGCTTCGGTCGCTCGTTTCCGTACGCAATGATCCTTCCGCAGGTTCACCTCCACGGAAACCTTTGTTACAACTTCTCCTTCCTCTAAATGATAAGGTTTAGTGGACTTCTCGCGACGTCAGAGACGGCAACCACCCACGCCGCCGCTGATCCAACACTTCACCGGATCATTCAATCGGTGAGCCGACGGGCGTGTGTACAAAGGGCAGGACGAGTCAACGCGAGCTGATGACTGCTACTAGAATTCCTCGAAGACCAACAATTGCAATGATCTATCCCCATCAATGCGAAATTTCAAGATTACCCGGCCTGCTGCCAAGGTGTGAACTCTTGAATACATCAGCAAGCGCCCAGAACATCTAAGGCATCACAGACCTGTTATTGCCTCAAACTTCCCTTGGCCTAAACGGCCATAGTCCCTAAGAAGCCGGCCGGAAGGGATGCCTCCACGAAGCTAGTTAGCAGGCTGAGGTCTCGCTCGCTAACGGAATTAACCAGACAAATCGCTTCCACCAACTAAGAACGGCCATGCACCACCACCCATAGAATCAAGAAAGAGCTCTCAGTCCACAATCCTTACTATGTCTGGACCTGGTAAGTTTCCGTTGAGTCAATTGCCGCAGGCTCCACTCCTGGTGGTGCCCTTCCTCACACCTTTAAGTTTCAGCCTTGCACCATACTCCCCTAACCCAAAACTTTGATTTCATAAGGTGCCAGCGGAGTCCTAAAAGCAACATCCGCTGATCCCTGGTCGGCATCGCTTATGGTTGAGACTAGGACGGTATCTGATCGCCTTCGAGCCCCCAACTTTCGCTCTTGATTAATGAAAACATCCTTGGCAAATGCTTTCGCAGTTGTTCGTCTTCATAAATCCAAGAATTTCACCTCTGACTATGAAATACTAATGCCCCCGACTGTCCCTGTTAATCATTACCCGATCCCATACAACACAATAGGATCAAATCCATGATGTTATCCCATGCTAATGTATACAGAGCGTAGGCTTGCTTTGAGCACTCTAATTTCTTCAAAGTAACAGCGACGGAGGAACCAATCCGCCAGTTAAGACCAGGAGCGATCACGACGTGAAGGGACAAGCCGACCGGTCGCCTGGCGGACCGGCGACCCATCCCAAGGTTCAACTACGAGCTTTTAACTGCAATAACTTAAATATACGCTTATCGAGTTGAATTACCGCGCTGCTGGCACCAGACTTGCCCTCCAATGGATCCTCGGTAGGGATTTAGATTGTACTATTCCAATTACCAGACTCAAAGAGCCCGGCATTGTTATTTATTGTCACTACCTCCCCGTGTCGATTGGGTAACGGCGCTCGCTGCCTTCCTTGGATGTGGTAGCCGCTTCTCAGGCTCCTCTCCGAATCGAACCCTAATTCTCCTCCACCATACTACTCATGGTAGGCCACTATCCTACCATCGAAAAGTTGATAGCAGAAATTTGAATGATGCGTCAGCCAGCACAAAGGCCATGCGATCCGGCCGAAGTTATCATGAATCATCGTATAACGGCAGAGCTCCGCTGCCGACCTTTTATCTAATAAATGCATCCCTTCCAGAAGTCGGGTTTGTTGCACGTATTAGCTCGGAATTACGCTATCCGGAGTAGTTACCATCAAACAAACTATAACTGATTTAATGAGCCATTCGGTAGTTTCACAGTCTGAATTCGCTCATACTTACACATGCATGGCTTAATCTTTGAGACAAGCATATGACTACTGGCAGGATCAACCAGGTAGCATTCATAAATCACGGCAAGACCAAGTCGATTTCGCAAACGCAAGGAAAGTGGGAATAGACGCAGGACTCGACCGCCATCTTTGTCCGAGACAAACGCGCTAAGAGAGGACAGAATTGCTTCTAGTCACCGCCATAACATTTCCAAGATCCGAGATCCCAGCCGACATCCTATTCACCTTTGCGAGCAATGCATTTTTCATGCAAAGACGCTAAGGATCATACAAGTGTCGGGTTATTGTGTTCACGCCAAACCCCATGAAGGAGCATCCGCTGAACAACATTTTG
>JAEACV010000231.1:0-24439 GCA_016432835.1 Brassica nigra
ATTACTTTAAAAAATTTGCAGAAAAATTATTAAGAAAACCAGATTAAAGAGCTTTTTTAAAGCTAAAATTATTACCTCCATTATACATTCATACTATATTTCACTCTATATTTTTAGAGTTAAAAATAGCTATGGCTGGAGATGTCCTTAGAATTTCATCTGCCATACCCAATATACAACTGTAGGGATGTAAAAATTTATATACACAACTTTTAAGTGGGATCACAATAGTTACTAGAATTGCTTATGTACCTAGTTAGTTAATACATGGCAAACGAACAATTTAAATTATCGACCGCGGGATTTTAATCTCCCCTATAAAATTGGTCTAAGTGTGGCGCCCTGTATCCCGCTTCGTCATTGGGGCCACGCGAATGATTTTATCCGTTTTGCAAGTGTTCTTTGTGTTTTTCAGACCCGCCAGCTGATACTAGGTTCTAAAGGACCTTCTTAAAGCTAAATTAATTTTAAAACATTTGCAGAAAAACAATTATTTTTAAAACAAGATAAAAGACATTTTTTAAATTAAAATTATGCTCCTATTACTGTAAACTATATTTTTACCTATTTTAGAGTTAAAAATAGCTATGGCTGAGATGCTCTTAGAATTTCATAGGTATACCCGCTATACACGTAGGGATGTATTTATATACACATTTTAATGGGACCAGATAGTTACTTAGAATTGTTTAGGTGTATTTAGTTAGTTATACATGGCAACGCTAGCACGGTGGATCGGCTGGGATTTTAATCCTTTAAAATTGGTCAAGTGGTGGCAGTCTTTGCTCTCCGCTGGCCACTAGCCTCAATGATTTTAACTGCTTGCAGTGTTTCTTTTGTGTTTTTCTAGACCTGCCAGTGATACTAGGGTTCTAAAGGACCTTCTTAAAGTTAAATTAATTTTAAAAGATTTGCAGAAAACAATTATTTTAAAAAGTTAAAGAGCCATTTTTAAATAAAAAAATTATGTCCATTATTAGATACTATATTTCACTCTATTTTAGAGTTATAAATAGCTATGGCTGAAGATGTTCTTAGAATTTCTTAGGTATACCCGCTATATACGTAGGATGTATTTATATACACATTTTAATGGGATCAGATAGTTACCTAGAATTGCTTATATGTACCTAGTTATTATAGATGGCAACGCAACAAAGGTGGATCGGCTGGGATCTTAATCCCTTTAAAATTGGTCAAGCTGCAGTCCTTGCTCCGCCATTATTAGTCTATGTGATGATTTTACTGGTTTCCGTTGTTTCTTTTGTATTTTTCAGACCCGCCAAAGATACTAGGGACTCTAAAGGACCTTCTAAAGCTAAAATATTTTAGAAACATTTGCAGCAAAACAATAATAAATATATTCATGTAAATAAGTGTTTCATTTAGAAAACAATTATTTAAAACAAGTTAAAGAGCCGTTTTAAATAAAAATTATGCCTCTATTATAAGATACTCTATTTTACTCTATTTTAGAGTTAAAAATAGCTATGGCTGAGATGTTCTTAGAATTTCATGTATACCCAGCTATACACGTAGGGATTTATTTATATACACATTTTAATGGGACCAGATAGTTACTTAGAATTGCTTTAGGTGTACCTAGTTAGTTATATATGGCAACCACTGGCAGGATCGGGGATCTAACCCCTTTAAAATTGGTCAAGCGTGGCAGTCTTTGCTCCGCGTATCACTTAGCCTCCGAATGATTTTATCGTCTTGCCAGTGTTTCTTTTGTGTTTTTCAGACCTGCCAGTGATACTAGGGTTCTAAAGGACCTTTTTAAAGCTAAATTAATTTTAAAAGATTTGCAGAAAACAATTATTTTTAAAAGTTAAAGAGCCATTTTTAAATAAAAATTATGCCTCCATTATTAGATACTATATTTCACTCTATTTTAGAGTTACAAATAGCTATGGCTGAAGATGCTCTTAGAATTTCTTAGGTATACCCAGTTATACACGGGATGTATTTATATACACATTTTAATGGGACCAGATAGTTACTTAGAATTGCTTATGTACCTAGTTAGTTATAGATATAACGAACAAATCGGATCTACTGGGATCTTAATCCCTTAAATTGGTCAAGCGTGGCAGTCCTTGCTCCCTGCCATTAGCTCATGTGATGATTTTACTGGCTTGCCAGTGTTCTTTTTGTATTTTCAGACCTCGCCAGTGATACTAGGACCTAAAGGACCTCTTAAAGCTAAAATATTTTAAACCTGTTGCAGCAAAACAATAATAAATATATTCATGTAAATAAGTGTTTCATTTTAGAAAAATCATTATTAAAAAACAAGTTAAGAGCCAAGTTAAATAAAAATTATGTCTCTATTATCAGATACTATATTTTACTCGATTTTAGAGTTAAAAATAGCTATGGCTGGAGATGCTTTTAGAATTTCATAGGTATACCCGCTATACACGTAGGGATGTATTTATATACACATTTTAATGGAACCAGATAGAATTGCTTTTAGGTAGTTAATAATACATGGCAACACAACAGTCTGTGATCGGCGTGGGATCTTAATCCTTTAAAATTGGTCAAGCGGTTGCAGTCATTGCTCTCGCTTGTCATTAGCCTCCTAATGATTTTACCGCTTGGCGTTGTTTTTTTGTGTTTTTCAGACCGACAGGATACTTAGGTTCCAAAGGACCTTCTTCAAGCTAAATTAATTTTAAAACATTTCAGAAAACAATTATTTAAAAAACAAGTTAAAGAGCCATTTTAAATTAGAAATTAAGCCTCCATTATCGATAATTATATTTTACCTATTTTAGAGTTAAAAATAGCTATGGCGGAGATGCTCTTATTTCTGGTATACCCAGTTATACACGTAGGGATGTATTTATATACACATTTTAATGGATCAGATAGTTACTTAGAATTGCTTACGTGTACCTAGTTAGTTATACATGGCAACGCAAGAGCTCGTGATCGGCCGGGATCTTAATCCCTTTAAAGTTGGTCAAGCGGTAGTCCTGCGCTCTTGCCATTGGCTCCTCGAATGATTTTACTGGTTTGCCAGTGTTTCTTTTTGTCTTTTTCCACCGCGATACTAGGACTCTAAAGGACCTTCTTAAAGTTAATATAATTTTAGAAACTATTGCAGCAAAATAATAATAAATATATTCATATGAATAAGTGTTTCATTTAAGAAAAAATTATTTAAAACAAGTTAAAGAGCCGCTTTTAAATAAAAAAAATTATGCCTCTATTATCGATACTCTATTTTACTCTATTTTAGAGTTAGCTATATTGGAGATGTTCTTGAATTTCATAGGTATACCCGCTATACACGTAGGGATTTATTTATATACACATTTTAATGGGACCAGATAGTTACTTAGAATTGCTTAGGTGTACCTAGTTAGTTATACATGGCAACGCTAGCACTGTGGATCGGCTGGGATTTTAATCCCTTTAAAATTGGTCAAGCTGGCAGTCTTTGCCTCCGCTTCACACTAGCCTCGAATGATTTTACCGCCTTGCCGCAGTTTCTTTTGTGTTTTTCAGACCTGCCAGTGATACTAGGGTCTCAAAGGACCTTCTTAAAGCTAAATTAATTTTAAAAGATTTGCAGAAAAAAACAATTATTTAAAAAACAAGTTAAAGAGCCATTTTTAAATTAGAAATTAAGCCCTTATTATCGATACTATATTTTACCTATTTTAGAGTTAAAAATAGCTATGGTGGAGATGCTCTAGAATTTCTTAGGTATACCCAGTTATACACGGGGATGTATTTTTATATACACATTTTAATGGGATCAGATAGTTACTTAGAATTGCTTACGCGGTACCTAGTTAGTTATACATGGCAACGCAAGAGTCTGCGGATCTGGGATTTTAATCCCTTTAAAGTTGGTCAGCGGGTGGTAGTCCTTGCTCTCGCTTGCCATTGGTCTTCGAATGATTTTACTGGCTTGCCAGTGTTTCTTTTTGTCTTTTCAGACCCGCTGATACTAGGACTCTAAAGGACCTTCTTAAAGTTAATATAATTTTGAAACTATTGCAGCAAAACAATAATAAATATATTCATATGAATAAGTGTTTCATTTTAATAAAATTATTTAAAAACAAGTTAAAGAGCCGCTTTTAAATAAAAATTATGCCCTATTATCAGATACCTATTTTTACTCTATTTTAGAGTTAAAAAGCTATGGCTGGAGATGCTTTAGAATTTCATAGGTATACCCAGCTATACACTAGGGATTTATTTATATACACATTTTAATGGACCGATAGTTATTTAATTGCTTAGGTGTACCTAGTTAGTTATACATGGCGACGAACAGCGCGGATCGGCTGGGGATTTTAATCCCTTTAAAATTGGTCGCTGTGGCAGTCTTTGCTCCGCTGTCATCACTAGCTCCTAATGATTTTTACTGTCTCCAGTGTTTCTTTTGTGTTTTTTCAGACCTCGCCAAAGGATACTGGTTCTAAAGGACCTTCTTAAAGCTAAATTAATTTTTAAAAGATTTGCAGAAAAACAATTATTTTTAAAAGTTAAAGAGCCATTTTTAAATAAAAATTATGCCTCCATTATTAGATACTATATTTCACTCTATTTTAGAAGTTACAAATAGCTATGGCTGAAGATGCTCTTAGAATTTCTTAGGTATACCAGCTATACACGTAGGGATGTATTTATATACACATTTTAATGGGATCAGATAGTTACTTAGAATTGCTTATGTGTACCTAGTTAGTTATAGATGGCAACGCAACAGCTCGGATCGGCCGGGATCTTAATCCTTTAAAATTGGTCAAGCGGTGGCAGTCCCTCCGCTTGCCATTAGCCTCGTGATGATTTTACTGGCTTGCTTGTTTCTTTTGTATTTTTCAGACTGCCAGATACTAGGACTCTAAAGGACCTTCTTAAAGCTAAAATATTTTAGAAACTTGCAGCAAAACAATAATAAATATATTCATGTAAATAAGTGTTTCATTTTAAAAACAATTATTTAAAAACAAGTTAAAGAGCCGCTTTTAAATAAAAATTATGCCTCTATTATAAGATACTCTATTTTACTCTATTTTAGAGTTAAAAATAGCTATGGCTAGAGATGCTCTTAGAATTTCATAGGTATACCCGCTATACACGGGATTTATTTATATACACATTTTAATGGGACCGATAGTTACTTAGAATTGCTTAGTGTACCTAGTTAGTTATACATGGCAACGCACAGCGGATCGGCAGGGATCTTAACCCCTTAAAATTGGTCAAGCGGTGGCGCCTTTGCCTCCTGCACTAGCCTCCTAATGATTTTATCGCCTCAGTTGTTTCTTTTGTGTTTTTCAGACCTGCCAGATAACTAGGGTTCTAAAGGACCTTTTAAAGCTAAATTAATTTTAAAAAGATTTGCAGAAAAACAATTATTTTTAAAAGTTAAAGAGCCATTTTAAATAAAAATTATGCCTCCATTATTGATATATATTTCACTCTATTTTAGAGTTACAAATAGCTATGGCTGAAGATGCTCTTAGAATTTCTTAGGTATACCCAGCTATACACGTAGGGATGTATTTATATACACATTTTAATGGGACCAGATAGTTACTTAGAATTGCTTATGTGTACCTAGTTAGTTATAGATGGCAACGCAACAGTTCAGGATCGGCTGGGATCTTAATCCTTTAAAATTGGTCAAGCGGTGGCAGTCCCTCCGCTTGCCATTAGCTCATGATGATTTTACCTGGCTTGCCGTTGTTTTTTTGTATTTTTCAGACCTGCCAGTGATACTAGGACTCTAAAGGACCTTCTTAAAGCTAAAATATTTTTAAACTGTTGCAGCAAAACAATAATAAATATATTCATGTAAATAAGTGTTTCATTTTAGAAAAATCAATTATTAAAAAACAAGTTAAAGAGCCGCTTTCAAATAAAAATTATGTCTCTATTATCGATACTATATTTTACTCATTTTAGAGTTAAAAATAGCTATGGTGGAGATGCTTTAGAATTTCATAGGTATACCCACATACACGTATGTATTTATATACACATTTTAATGGAACCAGATAGTTACTTAGAATTGCTTAGTGTACCTAGTTAATAATACATGGCAACACAACAGTCTCGGATCTAGGATCTTAATCCCTTAAAATTGGTCAATGTCAAGAGTCATTGCTCTGTCATTAGTTCTAATGATTTTACCTTCAGTTTTCTTTTGTGTTTTTCAGACCTGACAGTGATACTAGGGTTCCAAAGGACCCTTCAAGCTAAATTAATTTTAAAACATTTTCAGAAAAAACAATTATTTAAAAAAAACAAGTTAAAGAGCCATTTTAAATTAGAAATTAAGCCTCCATTATCGATACTATATTTTACTCTATTTTAGAGTTAAAAATAGCTATGGCTGAGATGCTCTTAGAATTTCTTAAGTATACCCAGTTATACACGTAGGGATGTATTTATATACACATTTTAATGGGATCGATAGTTACTTAGAATTGCTTACGGTACCTAGTTATACATGGCAACGCAAGAGCTCTGGATCGGCTGGGATCTTAATCCCTTTAAAGTTGGTCAAGCGGTAGTCCTTTCGCTTGCCATTGGCCTTCGAATGATTTTACCGGTTTGCTGTTTCTTTTGTCTTTTCAGACTGCCGCGAAAGGATACTAGGACTCTAAAGGACCTTCTTAAAGCTAATATAATTTTAGAAACTATTGCAGCAAAAATAATAATAAATATATTCATATGAATAAGTGTTTCATTTTAGAATAAAAAATTATTTAAAAAAACAAGTTAAAGAGCCGTTTTTAAATAAAAATTATGCCTCTATTATCGATACTCTATTTTACTCTATTTTAGAGTTAAAAAGCTATGGCTGGAGATGCTCTTAGAATTTCATAGGTATACCCAGTTATACACGAGGATTTATTTATATACACATTTTAATGGGACCAGATAGTTACTTAGAATTGCTTAGGTGTACCTAGTAATACATTATAACAAACGTACCGGGATCGGCCGATTTTAATCCCTTTAAATTGGTCAAGCGTGGCAGTCTTTTTCGCCACTTAACAGCCTAATGATTTTACTGTCTCGTAGTGTTTCTTTTGTGTTTTTCAGACCGCCATGATACTAGGGTTCTAAAGGACCTCTTAAAGCTAAATTAATTTTAAAAAGATTTGCAGAAAAACAATTATTTAAAAAAAACAAGTTAAAGAGCCATTTTAAATTAGAAATTAAGCCTCTATTATCGATACTATATTTTACTCTATTTTAGAGTTAAAAATAGCTATGGCTGGAGATGCTCTTAGAATTTCTTAGGTATACCCAGCTATACACGTAGGGATGTATTTATATACACATTTTAATGGGATCGATAGTTACTTAATTGCTTACGTACCTAGTTAGTTATACATGGCAACGCAAGAGCCTCGGATCGGCCGGGATTTTAATCCCTTTAAAGTTGGTCAAGCGGTGGTAGTCCTTGCTTCGCTTGCCATTGGCTTTCGAATGATTTTACTGGCTTGCCGTGTTTTTTGTCTTTTCAGACCCGCCAGTGATACTAGGACTCTAAAGGACCTTCTTAAAGCTAAAATAATTTTAAACTATTGCAGCAAAACAATAATAAATATATTCATATGAATAAGTGTTTCATTTTAGAAAAAAATTATTTAAAACAAGTTAAAGAGCCGCTTTTAAATAAAAATTATGCCTCTATTATCGATACTCTATTTTACTCTATTTTAGAGTTAAAAAAGCTATGGCTGGAGATGCTCTTA
The DNA here is from genome assembly GCA_016432835.1 of Brassica nigra. Lineage (NCBI taxonomy): Eukaryota > Viridiplantae > Streptophyta > Magnoliopsida > Brassicales > Brassicaceae > Brassica > Brassica nigra. The sequence continues at coordinate 7,746 of JAEACV010000231.1, forward strand.
GAATTTCATAGGTATACCCAGCTATACACGTAGGATGTATTTATATACACATTTTAATGGGACCAGATAGTTACTTAGAATTGCTTAGGTGTACCTAGTTAGTTATACATGGCAACGAACGTACCGGATCGGCCGGGATTTTAATCCCTTTAAAATTGGTCAAGCGGTGGCAGTCTTGTTCTTCGGCCATTAGCCTCCGAATGATTTTATCTGTCTCAAGTGTTTCTTTTGTGTTTTTCAGACCTGCAGTGATACTAGGGTTCTAAAGGACCTTCTTAAAGCTAAATTAATTTTAAAAGATTTGCAGAAAACAATTATTTAAAAACAAGTTAAAGAGCCATTTTAAATTAAAATTAAGCCTCTATTATCGATACTATATTTTACCTATTTTAGAGTTAAAATAGCTATGGCTGGAGATGCTCTTAGAATTTCTTAGGTATACCCAGTTATACACGTAGGGATGTATTTATATACACATTTTAATGGGATCAGATAGTTACTTAGAATTGCTTACGTGTACCTAGTTAGTTATACATGGCAACGCAAGAGCCTGTGATCGGCCGGGGATCTTAATCCCTTTAAAGTTGGTCAAGCGTGGTAGTCCTTGCTCGCTGCCATTAGCCTTCGAATGATTTTACCGGCTTGCCAAGTTTCTTTTGTCTTTTCAGACCCGCCTGATACTAGGACTCTAAAGGACCTTCTTAAAGCTAATATAATTTTAGAAACTATTGCAGCAAAAACAATAATAAATATATTCATATGAATAAGTGTTTCATTTTAGAAAAAAAAATTATTTAAAAAAACAAGTTAAAGAGCCGTTTTTAAATAAAAAATTATGCCTCTATTATCAGATACTCTATTTTACTCTATTTTAGAGTTAAAAAAAGCTATGGCTGGAGATGCTCTTAGAATTTCATAGGTATACCCAGTTATACACGTAGGGATTTATTTATATACACATTTTAATGGGACCAGATAGTTACTTAGAATTGCTTAGGTGTACCTAGTTAGTTATACATGGCAACGCAACAGCCTGTGATCGGCAGGGGATCTTAACCCCTTTAGAATTGGTCAAGCGGTGGCAGTCCATGCCCTCCGCTTGCCATTAGCCTCCGAATGATTTTACAGTCTTGCCTTTGTTTCTTTTTGTGTTTTTCAGACCTGCTAGTGATACTAGTGTTCTAAAGGACCTTCTTAAAGCTAAATTAATTTTAAAAAAATTTGCAGAAAAAAAAATTATTAAGAAAAAACCAAGTGAAAGAGTTTTTTTTTTTAAATTAAAAATTATGCCTCCATTATCAGATACTATATTTCACTCTATTTTAGAGTTACAAATAGCTATGGCTGGAGATGCTCTTAGAATTTCTTAGGTATACCCAGTTATACACGTAGGGATGTATTTATATACACATTTTAATGGGACCAGATAGTTACTTAGAATTGCTTAGGTGTACCTATTTAGTTATACATGGCAACGCAACAGCCTGTGATCGGCTGTGGATCTTAACCCCTTTAGAATTGGTCAAGCTGTGGCAGTCCATGCCCGCTTGCCATTATTCAATGATTTTACGCCTTGCTTGTTTCTTTGTGTTTTTCAGACCTGCCAGTACTAGGGTTCTAAAGGACTTTCTGCTAAATTAATTTTAAAAAATTTGCAGAAAAAAATTATTAAGAAAACCAAGTTAAAGAGCTTTTAAAGTAAAAATTATTCCTCCATTATCGATACTATATTTCACTCTATTTTAGAGTTACAAATAGCTATGGTGGAGATGTCTTTAGAATTTCTAGTATACCCAGCTATACACGTAGGGATGTATTTATATACACATTTTAATGGGACCAGATAGTACTTAGAATTGCTTATGTACCTAGTTAGTTATACATGGCAACGAACAACCGTGGATCGACTGTGGATCTTAATCCCTATAAAATTGGTCAAGCGGTGGCAGTCCTTGCTCTCTGCTTGCCATTAGCCTGCGAATGATTTTACTGGCTTGCAAGTGTTTCTTTTGTTTTTCAGACTCCAGTGATACTAGGGTTCTAAAGGACCTTCTTAAAGCTAAATTAATTTTAAAACATTTGAAAAACAATTATTTTAAAAAACAAGATAAAGAGCCATTTTAAATTAAAAATTATGCCTTTATTACCAGATACTATATTTTACTCTATTTTAGAGTTAAAAATAGCTATGGCTGGAGATGCTCTTAGAATTTCATAGGTATACCCAGTTATACACGTAGGGATGTATTTATATACACATTTTAATGGGACCAGATAGTTACTTAGAATTGCTTATGTACCTATTTAGTTATACATGGCAACGCAACAGCCCGCGGATCGGCGGGATCTTAACCCTTTAGAATTGGTCAAGCGGTGGCAGTCCATGCCTCCGCTTGCCATTAGCCTCCAATGATTTTACTGGCTTGCCGGTGTTTTTTGTGTTTTTCAGACCTGCAGTGATACTAGTGTTCTAAAGGACTTTCTTAAAGCTAAATTAATTTTAAAAAAATTTGCAGAAAAAAATTATTAAGAAAACCAAGTTAAAGAGCTTTTAAAAGTAAAAATTATGCTCTATTATCGATACTATATTTCACTCTATTTTAGAGTTAAAAATAGCTATGGCTGGAGATGCTCTTAGAATTTCAGGTATACCCAGCTATACACGAGGGATGTATTTATATACACATTTTAATGGGATCAGATAGTTAGAATTGCTTATGTGTACCTAGTTAGTTATACATGGCAACGCAACAACCGGATCGACCGGGATCTTAATCCCTATAAAATTGGTCGCGGTGGCAGTCCTTTCTCGCTTTGCCATTAGCCATTAATGATTTTACTGGCTTGCGTGTTTCTTTGTGTTTTTCAGACTGCCGTGATACTAGGTTCTAAAGGACCTTCTTAAAGCTAAATTAATTTTAAAACATTTGCAGAAAAAACAATTATTTTAAAACAAGATAAAGAGCCATTTTAAATTAAAAATTATGCCTCTATTATCGATACTATATTTTACTCTATTTTAGAGTTAAAAATAGCTATGGCTGGAGATGCTCTTAGAATTTCATAGGTATACCCAGCTATACACGTAGGGATGTATTTATATACACATTTTAATGGGACCAGATAGTTACTTAGAATTGTTTATGTACCTAGTTAGTTATACATGGCAACGCAAACCTCGGATCGGCCGGGATCTTAATCCCTTTAAAATTGGTCAAGCCGTGGTAGTCTTGCTCTCGCTTGCCATTAGCCTCGAATGATTTTACTGCTTGCCGTTGTTTCTTTTTGTGTTTTTCAGACCTGCCGGATACTAGGGTTCTAAAGGACCTTCTTAAAGCTAAATTAATTTTAAAAAGATTTTGCAGAAAACAATTATTTAAAAAGTTAAAGAGCCATTTTAAATAAAAATTATGCCTCTATTATAAGATACTATATTTTACTCTATTTTAGAGTTAAAATAGCTATGGCTGGAGATGCTCTTAGAATTTCAGGTATACCCAGCTATACACGTAGGGATTTATTTATATACACATTTTAATGGGACCAGATAGTTACTTAGAATTGCTTAAGTGTACCTAGTTAGTTATACATGGCAACGCAAAGCCTGGATCGGGGGATCTTAACCCCTTTAAAATTGGTCAAGCGGTGGCAGTCTTTGCTCTCCGCTTGCCACTAGCCTCCGAATGATTTTACTGTTTGCCGTGTTTCTTTTGTGTTTTTCAGACCTGCAGTGATACTAGGGTTCTAAAGGACCTTCTTAAAGCTAAATTAATTTTAAAAACATTTGCCAATTATTTTTAAAAAGTTAAAGAGCCATTTTAAAATAAAAATTATGCCTCCATTATTAGATACTATATTTCACTCTATTTTAGAGTTACAAATAGCTATGGCTGAAGATGCTCTTAGAATTTCTTAGGTATACCAAGTTATACACGTAGGGATGTATTTATATACACATTTTAATGGGATCAGATAGTTACTTAGAATTGCTTATGTGTACCTAGTTAGTTATAGATGGCAACGCAACAGCCTGTGGATCGGCTGGGATCTTAATCCCTTTAAAATTGGTCAAGCGGCAGTCCTTGCTCCGCTTGCCTCTGATGATTTTACCGGCTTGCGTGTTTTGTATTTTTTCAGACCTGCCAGTGATACTAGGACTCTAAAGGACCTTCTTAAAGCTAAAATATTTTTAGAAACTGTTGCAGCAAAAACAATAATAAATATATTCATGTAAATAAGTGTTTCATTTTAGAAAAATCAATTATTAAAAAAAACAAGTTAAAGAGCCGTTTTTAAATAAAAAATTATGTCTCTATTATCAGATACTATATTTTACTCGATTTTAGAGTTAAAAATAGCTATGGCTGGAGATGCTCATAGAATTTCATAGGTATACCCAGTTATACACGTAGGGATGTATTTATATACACATTTTAATGGAACCAGATAGTTACTTAGAATTGCTTAGGTGTACCTAGTTAATAATACATGGCAACACAACAGCCTGTGATCGGCAGGGGATCTTAATCCCTTTAAAATTGGTCAAGCGGTTGCAGTCATTGCTCTCCGCTTGTCATTAGCCTCCGAATGATTTTACTGTCTTGCCAGTGTTTCTTTTTGTGTTTTTCAGACCTGACAGTGATACTAGGGTTCCAAAGGACCTTCTTCAAGCTAAATTAATTTTAAAAACATTTTCAGAAAAAACAATAATAAATATATTCATATGAATAAGTGTTTCATTTTAAATAAAAATTATTTAAAAACAAGTTAAAGAGCCTTTTTAAATTAAAAATTATGCCTCTATTATCAGATACTATATTTTACTCTATTTTAGAGTTAAAAATAGCTATGGCTGGAGATGCTCTTAGAATTTCATAGGTATACCCAGTTATACACGTAGGGATTTATTTATATACACATTTTAATGGGACCAGATAGTTACTTAGAATTGCTTAGGTGTACCTAGTTAGTTATACATGGCAACGCAACAGCCTCGGATCGGTGGGATCTTAACCCTTTAAATTGGTCAAGCTGTGGCAGTCCATGCCCCGCCTTGCCATTAGTCCTAATGATTTTACAGCCTTGCCTTTCTTTTGTTTTTCAGACCTGCTAGTGATACTAGTGTTCTAAAGGACCTTCTTAAAGCTAAATTAATTTTAAAAAATTTGCAGAAAAAATTATTAAGAAAAACCAAGTGAAAGAGCTTTTTAAATTAAAATTATGCCTCCATTATCGATACTATATTTCACTCTATTTTAGAGTTACAAATAGCTATGGCTGGAGATGCTCTTAGAATTTCTTAGGTATACCCAGCTATACACGTAGGGATGTATTTATATACACATTTTAATGGGACCAGATAGTTACTTAGAATTGCTTATGTGTACCTATTTAGTTATACATGGCAACGCAACAGCCGTGATCGGTGGATCTTAATCCCTTAAATTGGTCAAGCGTGGCAGTCCATGCTCTCCGCCATTAGCCTCAATGATTTTACTGCTTGCCGGTGTTTCTTTTGTGTTTTTCAGACCTGCCACCGATACTAGGTTCTAAAGGACTTTCTTAAAGCTAAATTAATTTTAAAAATTTACAGAAAAAAAATTATTAAGAAAACCAAGTTAAAGAGCTTTTTAAAAGTAAAAATTATCCTCCATTATCGATACTATATTTCACTCTATTTTAGAGTTACAAATAGCTATGGCTGGAGATGCTTTAGAATTTTATACCCAGCTATACACGTAGGGATGTATTTATACACATTTTAATGGGATCAGATAGTTACTTAGAATTGCTTATGTGTACCTAGTTAGTTATACATGGCAACGCAACAACCGTGATCGACGGGATCTTAATCCCTATAAAATTGGTCAAGCGGTGGCAGTCCTTGCTCGCTTGCCATTAGCCTCCTAATGATTTTACGGCTTGCAGGTGTTTCTTTTGTGTTTTTCAGACCCGCTGATACTAGGTTCTAAAGGACCTTCTTAAAGCTAAATTAATTTTAAAACATTTGCAGAAAAACAATTATTTTAAAAACAAGATAAAGAGCCATTTTAAATTAAAAATTATGCCTTTATTACCGATACTATATTTTACTCTATTTTAGAGTTAAAATAGCTATGGCTGAGATGCTCTTAGAATTTCATAGGTATACCCAGCTATACACGGGGATGTATTTATATACACATTTTAATGGGACCAGATAGTTACTTAGAATTGTTTAGTGTACCTAGTTAGTTATACATGGCAACGCAAATCTGGATCTACCGGGATTTTAATCCCTTTAAAATTGGTCAAGCGGTGGCAGTCTTGCTCCGCTTGCCACTTAGCCTCCAATGATTTTACTGTCTTGCTGCGTTCTTTTGTGTTTTTCGACCTGCTGATACTAGGGTTCTAAAGGACCTTCTTAAAGCTAAATTAATTTTAAAAGATTTGCAGAAAACAATTATTTTAAAAGTTAAAGAGCCATTTTAAATAAAAAATTATGCCTCTATTATAAGATACTCTATATTTTACTCTATTTTAGAGTTAAAATAGCTATGGCTGGAGATGCTCTTAGAATTTCATAGGTATACCAGCTATACACGTAGGGATTATTTATATACACATTTTAATGGGACCAGATAGTTACTTAGAATTGCTTAGGTGTACCTAGTTAGTTATACATGGCAACGTGATCGGCAGGGATCTTAACCCCTTTAAATTGGTCAAGCGGTGGCAGTCTTTGCTCTCCGCCACTTAGCCTCAATGATTTTACTGCTTGCCAGTGTTTCTTTTGTGTTTTTCAGACCCCACTGATACTAGGGTTCTAAAGGACCTTCTTAAAGCTAAATTAATTTTAAAAAGATTTGCAGAAAAACAATTATTTTTAAAAGTTAAAGAGCCATTTTAAATATAAAATTATGCCTCCATTATTAGATACTATATTTCACTCTATTTTAGAGTTACAAATAGCTATGGCTGAAGATGCTCTTAGAATTTCTTAGGTATACCGTTATACACGTAGGATGTATTTATATACACATTTTAATGGGATCAGATAGTTACTTAGAATTGCTTATGTACCTAGTTAGTTATACATGGCAACGCAACAGCCTCTGGATCGGCTGGGATCTTAATCCCTTTAAAATTGGTCAAGCAGTCCTTGCTCCGCCTTCATTAGCACAGATGATTTTACCGCTTCGCAGTGTTTCTTTTTGTATTTTTCAGACTGCCAGGATACTAGGACTCTAAAGGACCTTCTTAAAGCTAAAATATTTTAAAACGCTATGCAGCAAAACAATAATAAATATATTCATGTAAATAAGTGTTTCATTTTAGAAAAATCAATTATTAAAAAAAACAAGTTAAAGAGCCGTTTTCAAATAAAAAATTATGTCTCTATTATCAGATACTATATTTTACTCTATTTTAGAGTTAAAAATAGCTATGGCTGGAGATGCTCATAGAATTTCATAGGTATACCCAGTTATACACGTAGGGATGTATTTATATACACATTTTAATGGAACCAGATAGTTACTTAGAATTGCTTAGGTGTACCTAGTTAATAATACATGGCAACACAACAGCCTGTGATCGGCAGGGGATCTTAATCCCTTTAAAATTGGTCAAGCGGTTGCAGTCATTGCTCTCCGCTTGTCATTAGCCTCCGAATGATTTTACTGTCTTGGCAGTGTTTCTTTTTGTGTTTTTCAGACCTGACAGTGATACTAGGGTTCCAAAGGACCTTCTTCAAGCTAAATTAATTTTAAAAACATTTTCAGAAAAAACAATTATTTAAAAAAAAAACAAGTTAAAGAGCCATTTTTAAATTAGAAATTAAGCCTCTATTATCAGATACTATATTTTACTCTATTTTAGAGTTAAAAATAGCTATGGCTGGAGATGCTCTTAGAATTTCTTAGTATACCCAGTTATACACGTAGGGATGTATTTATATACACATTTTAATGGGATCAGATAGTTACTTAGAATTGCTTACGTGTACCTAGTTAGTTATACATGGCAACGCAAGAGCCTGTGATCGGCCGGGGATCTTAATCCCTTTAAAGTTGGTCAAGCGGTGGTAGTCCTTGCTCTCCGTTTGCCATTGGCCTTCGAATGATTTTACTGGCTTGCCAGTGTTTCTTTTTGTCTTTTTCAGACCTGCCAGTGATACTAGGACTCAAGGACCTTCTTAAAGCTAATATAATTTTAAACTATTGCAAAAGCAAAACAATAATAAATATATTCATATGAATAAGTGTTTCATTTTAGAATAAAAATTATTTAAAAAAACAAGTTAAAGAGCCGTTTTTAAATAAAAAATTATGCCTCTATTATCAGATACTCTATTTTACTCTATTTTAGAGTTAAAAAAGCTATGGCTGAGATGCTCTTAGAATTTCATAGGTATACCCAGCTATACACGTAGGGATTTATTTATATACACATTTTAATGGGACCAGATAGTTACTTAGAATTGCTTAGGTGTACCTAGTTAGTTATACATGGCAACGCAACAAACAGGATCGGCAGGGATCTTAACCCTTTAGAATTGGTCGCGGCAGTCCATGCCTCCGCTTGCCATTAGCCTCCTAATGATTTTACAGCCTTGCTTTGTTTCTTTTTGTGTTTTTCAGACCTGCTAGTGATACTAGTGTTCTAAAGGACCTTCTTAAAGCTAAATTAATTTTAAAAAATTTGCAGAAAAAATAATTAAGAAAACCAAGTGAAAGAGTTTTTTTAAATTAAAATTATGCCTCCATTATCGATACTATATTTCACTCTATTTTAGAGTTACAAATAGCTATGGCTGGAGATGCTCTTAGAATTCTTAGGTATACCCGCTATACACGTAGGGATGTATTTATATACACATTTTAATGGGACCATAGTTACTTAGAATTGCTTAGGTGTACCTATTTAGTTATACATGGCAACGAACAGCCCGTGGATCGGTGGATCTTAACCCTTTAAATTGGTCAAGCGGTGGCAGTCCATGCCCTCCGCTTGCCATTAGCCTCCAATGATTTTACGGCTTGCCGGTGTTTCTTTTTGTGTTTTTCAGACTGCCTGATACTAGGGTTCTAAAGGACTTTCTTAAGGCTAAATTAATTTTAAAAAAATTTGCAGAAAAAAAATTATTAAGAAAACCAAGTTAAAGAGCTTTTTAAAGTAAAAATTATTCCTCCATTATCGATACTATATTTCACTCTATTTTGAAGTTACAAATAGCTATGGCTGGAGATGCTCTTAGAATTTCTTAGGTATACCCAGCTATACACGTAGGGATGTATTTATATACACATTTTAATGGGATCAGATAGTTACTTAGAATTGCTTATGTACCTAGTTAGTTATACATGGCAACGCAACAACCCCGGATCGACCGGGATCTTAATCCCTATAAAATTGGTCAAGCGGTAGTCCTGCTCGCTTGCCATTAGCCTGCTAATGATTTTACTGGCTTGCAAGTGTTTCTTTTGTGTTTTTCAGACCTGCTGATACTAGGGTTCTAAAGGACCTTCTTAAAGCTAAATTAATTTTAAAACATTTGCAGAAAAACAATTATTTTAAAACAAGATAAAGAGCCATTTTTAAATTAAAATTATGCCTTTATTATCGATACTATATTTTACTCTATTTTAGAGTTAAAAATAGCTATGGCTGGAGATGCTCTTAGAATTTCATAGGTATACCCGCTATACACGTAGGGATGTATTTATATACACATTTTAATGGGACCAGAAAGTTACTTAGAATTGTTTAGTGTACCTAGTTAGTTATACATGGCAACGCAACTGCGGATCGGTGGGATTTTAATCCCTTTAAATTGGTCAAGCGGTGGCAGTCCTTGCTCTCCGCCACTAGTCCTAATGATTTTACTGTCTTGCCAATGTTTCTTTGTGTTTTTCAGACCGCCGCTGATACTGTGGTTCTAAAGGACCTTCTTAAAGCTAAATTAATTTTAAAAGATTTGCAGAAAAACAATTATTTTAAAAGTTAAAGAGCCATTTTAAATAAAAAATTATGCCTCTATTATAAGATACTCTATTTTACTCTATTTTAGAGTTAAAATAGCTATGGCTGGAGATGCTCTTAGAATTTCATAGGTATACCCGCTATACACGTAGGATTTATTTATATACATTTTAATGGGACCAGATAGTTACTTAGAATTGCTTAGGTGTACCTAGTTAGTTATACATGGCAACGCAGATCTAGGGATCTTAACCCTTTAAAATTGGTCAAGCTGTGGCAGTCTTTGTTCCGCTTGCCACTAGCCTCCTAATGATTTTACTGTGCCGTTGTTTCTTTTGTGTTTTTTCAGACCTTGATACTAGGTTCTAAAGGACCTTCTTAAAGCTAAATTAATTTTAAAAGATTTGCAGAAAAACAATTATTTTTAAAAGTTAAAGAGCCATTTTAAATAAAAATTATGCCTCCATTATTAGATACTATATTTCACTCTATTTTAGAGTTACAAATAGCTATGGCTGAAGATGCTCTTAGAATTTCTAGGTATACCCGCATATACGTAGGGATGTATTTATATACACATTTTAATGGGATCGATAGTTACTTAGAATTGCTTATGTGTACCTAGTTAGTTATAGATGGCAACGAACACTGTGGATCGGCCGGGATCTTAATCCTTTAAAATTGGTCAAGCGGTGGCAGTCCTTGCTCCGCCATTAGCCTCAGATGATTTTACCGCTTTGCCGTTTTTTTTGTATTTTTCAGACCTGCCAGCTGATACTTAGGACTCTAAAGGACCTTCTTAAAGCTAAAATATTTTAAACTATGGCAGCAAAACAATAATAAATATATTCATGTAAATAAGTGTTTCATTTTAGAAAAATCAATTATTAAAAACAAGTTAAAGAGCCGTTTTCAAATAAAAATTATGTCTCTATTATCGATACTATATTTTACTCGATTTTAGAGTTAAAATAGCTATGGCGGAGATGCTCATAGAATTTCATAGGTATACCCAGCTATACACGTAGGGATGTATTTATATACACATTTTAATGGAACCAGATAGTTACTTAGAATTGCTTAGTGTACCTAGTTAATAATACATGGCAACACAACAACTGGATCGGTGGGATCTTAATCCCTTTAAATTGGTCAAGCTGCAGTCATTGCTCAGCTCATTAGCCTAATGATTTTAACTGCCTGTTGTTTCTTTTGTGTTTTTCAGACCTGACAAAGATACTAGGTTCCAAAGGACCTTCTTCAAGCTAAATTAATTTTAAAAACATTTTCAGAAAAAAACAATTATTTAAAACAAGTTAAAGAGCCATTTTCAAATTAAAAATTAAGCCTCTATTATCGATAACTATATTTTACTCTATTTTAGAGTTAAAAATAGCTATGGCTCGAGATGCTCTTAGAATTTCTTAGGTATACCCAGCTATACACGTAGGGATGTATTTATATACACATTTTAATGGGATCAGATAGTTACTTAGAATTGCTTACGTACCTAGTTAGTTATACATGGCAACGCAAGAGCTCTGGATCTACGGATCTTAATCCCTTTAAAGTTGGTCAAGCGGTGGTAGTCCTGTCCGCTTGCCATTAGCCTTCGAATGATTTTACCGGCTTGCCGTTGTTTCTTTTTGTCTTTTCAGACCTGCCAGTGATACTAGGACTCAAGGACCTTCTTAAAGCTAATATAATTTTTAGAAACTATTGCAGCAAAACAATAATAAATATATTCATATGAATAAGTGTTTCATTTTAATAAAAATTATTTAAAAACAAGTTAAAGAGCCGTTTTAAATAAAAAATTATGCCTCTATTATCGATACTCTATTTTACTCTATTTTAGAGTTAAAAAGCTATGGCTGAGATGCTCTTAGAATTTCATAGGTATACCCATTATACACGTAGGGATTTATTTATATACACATTTTAATGGGACCGATAGTTACTTAGAATTGCTTAGGTGTACCTAGTTAGTTATACATGGCAACGCAACACCAGATCGGGGGGATCTTAACCCCTTTAGAATTGGTCAAGCGGTGGCAGTCCATGCCCGCCATTAGCCTCCTAATGATTTTACAGCCTTGCCTGTGTTTCTTTTGTGTTTTTCAGACCTGCTAGTGATACTAGTGTTCTAAAGGACCTTCTTAAAGCTAAATTAATTTTAAAAAAATTTGCAGAAAAAAATTATTAAGAAAACCAAGTGAAAGAGTTTTTTTAAAATTAAAAATTATGCCTCCATTATCGATACTATATTTCACTCTATTTTAGAGTTACAAATAGCTATGGCTGAGATGCTCTTAGAATTTCTTAGGTATACCCAGCTATACACGTAGGATGTATTTATATACACATTTTAATGGGATCGATAGTTACTTAGAATTGCTTATGTGTACCTAGTTAGTTATACATGGCAACGCAACAACCTGCGGATCGGCTGGGATCTTAATCCCTTTAAAATTGGTCAAGCTGGCAGTCCGCTTGCCATTAGCCCTAATGATTTTACCGGTTTCAAGTGTTTCTTTTGTGTTTTTCAGACCGCTGATACTGGGTTCTAAAGGACCTTCTTAAAGCTAAATTAATTTTAAAACATTTGCAGAAAAACATTTATTTTAAAAAACAAGTTAAAGAGCCATTTTTAAATTAAAAATTATGCCTCTATTATCGATACTATATTTTACTCTATTTTAGAGTTAAAATAGCTATGGTGAGATGCTCTTAGAATTTCATAGTATACCCAGCTATACACGTAGGGATGTATTTATATACACATTTTAATGGGACCAGATAGTTACTTAGAATTGCTTAGGTGTACCTAGTTAGTTATACATGGCAACGCACACCTGCGGATCGGCAGGGATCTTAACCCTTTAAATTGGTCAAGCTGTGGCAGCCTTGCCCTCCTGCCATTAGCCTCTAATGATTTTACCTGTTTCTTTTGTGTTTTTCAGACCTGTTGATACTAGGGTTCTAAAGGACCTTCTTAAAGCTAAATTAATTTTAAAAAATTTGCAGAAAAAAATTATTAAGAAAAACCAAGTTAAAGAGCTTTTTAAATTAAAAATTATGCCTCCATTATCGAGATACTATATTTCACTCTATTTTAGAGTTACAAATAGCTATGGCTGGAGATGCTCTTAGAATTTCTTAGGTATACCCAGTTATACACGTAGGGATGTATTTATATACACATTTTAATGGGATGAGATAGTTACTTAGAATTGCTTATGTACCTAGTTAGTTATACATGGCAACGCAACAACCTCTGGATCTGGGGATCTTAATCCCTTTAAAATTGGTCAAGCTGTGGCAGTCCTTGTGCTCCGCTTGCCATTAGCCTTCGAATGATTTTACTGCTTGCCAGTGTTTCTTTTTGTGTTTTTCAGACCTGCCAGTGATACTAGGGTTCTAAAGGACCTTCTTAAAGCTAAATTAATTTTAAAAACATTTGCAGAAAAAACAATTATTTTTAAAAGCAACTTAAAGAGCCATTTTTAAATTAAAAATTATGCCTCTATTATCAGATACTATATTTTACTCTATTTTAGAGTTAAAAATAGCTATGGCTGGAGATGCTCTTAGAATTTCATATATACCCAGCTATAACGAGGGATGTATTTATATACACATTTTAATGGGACCAGATAGTTACTTAGAATTGCTTAGGTGTACCTAGTTAGTTATACATGGCAACGCAACGACTGGATCTGGGATCTTAATCCCTTTAAAATTGGTCAAGCGGTGGCAGTCTTTGCTCTCCGCTTTCCACTAGCCTCCGAATGATTTTACTGCTTGCCAGTGTTTCTTTTTGTGTTTTTCAGACCTGCCAGTGATACTAGGTTCTAAAGGACCTTCTTAAAGCTAAATTAATTTTAAAAAATTTGCAGAAAACAATTATTTTTAAAAACAAGTTAAAGAGCCATTTTAAATAAAAATTATGCCTCATTATCGATACTATATTTTACTCTATTTTAGAGTTAAAAATAGCTATGGCCGGAGATGCTCTTAGAATTTCTTAGGTATACCCGCTATACACGTAGGGATGTATTTATATACACATTTTAATGGGATCAGATAGTTACTTAGAATTGCTTTGTGTACCTAGTTAGTTATACATGGCAACGAAGATCGTGATCGGCGGGGATCTTAATCCCTTTAAAGTTGGTCAAGCTGTGGTAGTCCTTGCTCTCGCTGCCATTAGCCCGTTTAATGATTTTACCGGGTTTCGCAAGGTTTCTTTTGTCTTTTCAGACCCGCTGATACTAGGGACTAAAAGACCTTCTTAAAGCTCAAATATTTTTAAACTATAGAGCAAAACAATAATAAATATATTCATATGAATAAGTGTTTCATTTTAGAAAACAATTATTTAAAACAAGTTAAAGAGCCGCTTTTAAATAAAAATTATGCCTTATTATCGATACTCTATTTTACTCTATTTGTTAAAAATAGCTATGGCTGGAGATGCTCTTAGAATTTCATGTATACCCATATTACACGAGGGATTTATTTATATACACATTTTATGGGACCAGATAGTTACTAATTGCTTAGGTGTACCTTAGTTAATAATACATGGCAACACAAACACCGTGATCGGTGGGATCTTAATCCCTTTAAAATTGGTCAAGCTGTTGCAGTCCTTGCTCCCCGTCATTAGCCTCCCAATGATTTTACTGTCTTGGCAGTGTTTCTTTTGTGTTTTTCAGACCCTGACAAGGATACTAGGTTCCAAAGGACCTTCTTCAAGCTAAATTAATTTTAAAACATTTTCAGAAAAACAATTATTTAAAAAACAAGTTAAAGAGCCATTTTTAAATTAGAAATTAAGCTCTATTATCGATACTATATTTTACCTATTTTAGAGTTAAAATAGCTATGGCTGGAGATGCTCTTAGAATTTCTTAGGTATACCCGCTATACACGAGGGATGTATTTATATACACATTTTAATGGGATCAGATAGTTACTTAATTGCTTACGTGTACCTAGTTATTATACATGGCAACGCAAGACTGTGGATCGGTCAGGATCTTAATCCCTAAAGTTGGTCAAGCGTGGTAGTCCTTGCTCTCGCTTGCCATTAGCCCTCGAATGATTTTTACTGGCTTGCCAGTGTTTCTTTTTGTCTTTTCAGACCTGCCGTGATACTAGGACTCTAAAGGACCTTCTTAAAGCTAATATAATTTTAGAAACTATTGCAGCAAAACAATAATAAATATATTCATATGAATAAGTGTTTCATTTTAGAAAAACAATTATTTAAAAAACAAGTTAAAGAGCAATTTTAAATAAAAATTATGCCTCTATTATCGATACCTTTACTCTATTTTAGAGTTAAAATAGCTATGGCCGAGATGCTCTTAAATTTCATAGGTATACCCGCTATACATGTAGGATGTATTTATATACACATTTTAATGGGACCAGATAGTTACTTAGAATTGCTTAGGTGTACCTCTAGTTAGTTATACATGGTAACGCTAACAGTCTGCGGATCGTGATCTTAACCCTTTAAATTGGTCAAGCGGTGGCGCCCTGTCCGCTGTCATTAGTCAATGATTTTTACAGTTCAAGTTTGTCTTTTTGTGTTTTTCAGACCCGTTAGTGATACTAGTGTTCTAAAGGACCTTCTTAAAGCTAAATTACTTTAAACATTTGCAGAAAAACAAATTATTAAAAACAAGTTAAAGAGCTATTTTTATTAAAATTATGTCTATTATCAGATACTATATTTTACTCTATTTTAGAGTTACAAATATTATGGCTGGAGATGTTCTTAGAATTTTTAGGTATACCCGTGCTATACACGTAGGGATGTATTTATATACACATTTTAATGGGATCGATAGTTACTTAGAATTGCTTATGTGTACCTAGTTAGTTATACATGGCAACTAAACGTACCATGGATCGGCCGGGATCTTTAATCCCTTTAAAATTGGTCGCTGTTGTAGTCCTTGCTCCGCCAAGCCATTAGCCTCCGCTATGATTTTACTGCTTGTCGGCTTTTTTGTATCTTTCTAGACCTGCCGCTGATACTAGACTCTAAAGGACCTTCTTAAATCTAAAATAATTTAGAAACTTTTGCAGCAAAAACAATAAAAATATATTCATATGAATAAGTGTTTCATTTTAGAAAAATCAATTATTAAAACAAGTTAAAGAGCCGCTTTTAAATAAAAATTATGTCTCTATTATCGATATTATATTTTACTCTATTTTAGAGTTAAAAATAGCTATGTATTGGAGATGCTCTTAGAATTTCATAGGTATACCCAGCTTATACACGAGGGATGTATTTATATACACATTTTAATGGGACCAGATAGTTACTTTAATTGCTTAGTGTACCTTAGTTAGTTATACATGGCAACGCAACAGTCTGTGATCCGCGTGATCTTAATCCCTTTAAATTGGTCAAGCTGTGGCAGTCATTGCCCTCCGCTTGCCATTAGTCTCAATGATTTTACCGTTTGTCAGCAGTTTTTGTGTTTTTCAGACTCTGACAGTGATACTAGGGTTCTAAAGGACCTTCTTAAAGCTAAATTAATTTTTAAAAACATTATTCAGAAAAAAACAATTATTATTTTAAACAAGTTAAAGAGCCATTTTAAATTAAAAATTATGCCTCTATTATCGATACTATATTTCACCTATTTTGGGAGTTAAAATAGCTATGGTGGAGATGTTTTAGAATTTTTAGGTATACCCGCTAT